>VZTM01023518.1:318552-403875 GCA_013400555.1 Jacana jacana | reverse complement strand
CCAATAAAAGGAGGTTCCCTGCTGCACAGCACAAACTAAGACACCAGCCCAGAGTCTCACAGAGGACACACGAGCTTCCTCAGCTCCTTTCCCAAGAGGGTTTGTGCACAGGTCTCCTCTCTGAGGTGACACTGTCACTTTGTCACGGAGCTGCACAGGGAGGGGTGGATGGGTGGAAAAAAAGGGTTGGCAAAAAAAAAATGCAGCTTTCTACATTGCCATCAGCTGGTGCTTCCAGCAGTGGTGGGAGGTGCAGGGCTTGGGACCTCAGCACCGCCCTTTGGCTGCCGACAGCACCCGTCACCTTCCCATGGCTTGGCTCTGCTTTTGGCCAACGTGTGGTGGGTGTCCAGCTCGGGATTTTAACCAGCAAGGGAAAAAAACCATAAATTAAAAAGAAAAAAACCAAGAGGGCTGTGCAACAGCTGCGAGGGATTATCAGTGTGTACCGTGCTGTCCTGTGCTGCAAGAATAAAGTATGCTTTAAAGTTCTGGGTAGGTGTTATTGATTGCGTTTAATTGCTTCTGTCCCATCCCCAGGCGAGTGTGCCAGGAGTAACACAAACACGCACCGGGGACGATCCCTGCTGAAAAAGGGCTGCCATCAAAGTGGAAGGCAGGAGGCAGCAAGTGGGAGCCAGCCTGTTTTTTCTTCTTTAATAACAATTCCTCCGAAACCTTAGGCTTTTGAAAGCAAATACTGGGGACGGTCGAGGGAGTTGAAATCCATCACAGCAAGGCAAGCAGGCAGCCTCGCTCCTGCTGCAAGGCAGGAGGGAGGTGGGAAGAAAAGGGAGAGCCAAGAGGGAAAAGCGTTCACCGTCGTGTGGCTCATTATCATGAGTGTTTTGGTTGCTGTCTACGTTTAGAACCCAGGCTCCGTGGTAGTACAAGAGCTCATTAATTTGGAGTCTGCACTGGCGAGTCAAAGGCAATTAAGAACAATCAAAGAAATGCCATCGCGAAATATATACTTCACGGCTTTCGTTTCAAAGTTATGGTATCGCTGTAATTATTTGCAGTATGAAATCCACAGCGCCTCTCTAAACAGACTGTGGTCATCCTTGCAGAAAGACGAGCCCTTTGTAGTAGGGGAGCTGGCTCTGAACGCCGCCGCCAGCGCTCGGCTGGTTGCTGCCAGGGTTTTACGGTTAGGAGGTGGTTTAGCAAATTGCAGATAAGGACCGGGCTGGATTTTGCACGCAAGAAAAATGACTGACTGGTGCAACCCAGTGCCAGCTGCCATGGAGGTTGCAGAGTACAGCTGGACTCAAGTACAGACAACTTTACGGGTGATAAGAGCGCGGCAGTGGCTCTTGAACGTAGTGCTCTGGCCACGGACTTGGTGTGGGACATCTCTAAACTGGTGTTCATTGGTTGATAACGCGATGGATGAGACCCTTATTTTTTATTCTACCTTTCTCTGAGCAGCCCCTCACCCAAATGACAGGGTTTTCACCTACAAAAAAATCTGTATCCAGGCTGGGGTCTGAGGGTGGAGGGGGAACAGAGCAGACAGCGCTGTGCTGTACAGCTAACAGCAACCACACCATAGCGGGTGGTGGGAAAGGGGATAGACCTCCCCTCCCTTAACCTCCCTGTGAACCGACCACCTTACACACTAGGAAGCAGCCCAGAATATAAAGCTGGGGGACAGAGAGGTGGAAAGGAGGAATCAAAAAGTTTCCACTGACCTTCTTCTTCAAGGGGTGATTACTTCTTAGACAAAGTGTCTGTTCGCTTGCCAAAACCATTGGGAAACCAGATACTTCATGCTGCAGTGCAACCAATCCCTCTTTGCTGGTGTTGGGATGTTTTTTGGATGAATTTATTTATTTTTTTTAGTTTCCACCTGCTTTTAGCCAAAGTATGACTAACTTTAATTCTCCTTTCAGGAGGGGAAAGAATACAATTTTGATTATGCTAAAGACCCCTAAAGCCATAAGAGAGGACTTTTCACACTGAGAAATATGTGCTTTATGAGGTGAGCTTCATAGAAGGATACTGAGCACCAGGCTGAAGGAGAGGTGTCCCTTGTCTTATAGCACGGCTGCAAGTAATACAGATGCAAACATAGGACTACATGCTCAGTGCTGGTTAAGTCCATTAAGCAACTTGCCCAATCTAAAAATGCACTCTATGCCTTGGTGTCAGATGAATACCTGTCAGAAGAACCTTCTTCATTCATCCATGGTAAGGTTTGGTGGAAACCAGTGTTATTGAGCAGCCTCAGCTGTTTGCTGCCCACCAAGACTGGGATTTTCAGTAGGGTCGAGGAGAGTTACATGCCCATTGACAACCAGATGCCTGCCTCCTGTTGACCTCTCTGCTTGCAAAGGTGCCTCTTTTCCTTGGGTGGGCTGAATTTTGCCAGCTGCAGTCATCAGTCAGTTTACAGCCTTCGTTGAAGCTTGAGGTGGCCAGGGAGGTGGCAACAGGAGCACCCTGTCAAGCACCAGGCGGAAAGATTCACACCTCTGTGATGGTGTTGTGTTTTCTCAGGTCTTTTGCTGGTGCATCCTTCAAATTCCTCAGGAAAGTGAGAGTCTGCCTGCAGGAGGGAAATACGTGCAAAGAGATTTAACCAATTGCCACCCGTTAATTGTCCTGTAGTGATGGCCAAAAAGCCTCAGAGATTATTCCTATTGTTATTATTTCTGCTAAACATAATAATGGTTCTCTGTGTTATGGTAGTAGTACCTGAGGTGTAAGAGACTCCATTGATGGCTACATTTAAATGATCTTCATGCCCTGGTCAGCATCCAGTCTGGTCTATAAAAACCAGCGATGTTACAATTCTAAAATCAAAACTAAAGCTTTGGTAGGAAGTTCTCCAAGTCAACCTGAAACTAGGGCACCAGCTGAGCAAACCTCCTCCCAGCCAGAATCAAAGCCCCTTCCTCAGCCAGCCACTAACTTTTTATTGCCTTTATTTGCATTTCTTTCCCACCACATCAGTCATCCCCAGCGTGCCTAGTGTTTCTTGCTGCGACCTGTAGAGGGAACTGTGCAATATAGCAAACCGGTCCAAAACAGTCTGGTGTGTCCCTTTCCAGGAAAGGGTGTTCCTCACCCAGCCCCCCCCTTTCTTAAGCAGAACTCACATTTTCCACTGCTATGGTTTGAGTTCAGGTGGGCTGGAATCAGACCGGGCTTCCCATGCAAGGCAAGAGGCACACATGCCAGTTGTGGGCAGCAACCAGAAGGTGCAATCCACCACCATGGAATCCTGCTTTTTAGGTTATTTTTTTTTTTTTAATTTATTTTTATTTTTTAATGAAAAACAGCGAGTTGGAGGAATTTGTCCATTATTTTGACTCATAGGTTCTGATTTTTCAGGGGGCTGCCAGCAACAAGTTAGGAAAGGGCTGTTTCAACCCAGGACAGAAGTGTCCAGACTCCCCAGGGCCCCTGGCCAAGGGTGAGCAGAGCCCAGTGTTTCTGGAAAGAGTGCCAGGCTGTGGTTTGGGTCCTGTTTTATTGTCTCTCATGACAGTGAAATAGAATGACTCAGGAGAGCCTGGAGACAGACAAGACTTCCTTGCCCCCATGGCTGAGTCGCAAAGCACAGTCAGCACCACGGCAAAGCAAACCCACTCCCCACCATCCAGTGCAGGGCTGCGGTGCTCCTTGTTGGAGGTGACAGTTCAAGGCCACTCAGCAAAAGCCTGGTAAAACAAAACCCCTGACCATGCAAATATGCCCATCTCTTTCCATCTGCTCAGCCCAGAGCTCAGGGTTCCCTGCTCCTGCCCAGCAAGACAAGGAGCCAGGCAGATTTTCTTAGTCATCGCTGGCTCTGCAGATATTTTCTGATCACACAAGGTGTCAATTCTGTCAAATTTCTGTTTTGCTGATGTGGCAAACCACGGTCTGACTCCAAGCCCCTTGAAAGCAGCAGAAAGATCTGGCTGAGGCTGGAAAAGCCAGTGGTTTGAATCTACTTTTCTCCTGACACTGGTGCTATGGAGGAAATGACACCAAAGCTGAAAGTGACTGATGCTGAGATCTGCACATGCCCTATTCTTCCCCTTGAATTTCTCCCCTGGAGAGGTTCCTGTGTGTCCAAAAAATGCAAATCTCCTTGGAATGGGATAATATGTTGTTGTGGTGGTGAATATCCCCTAGCCTACATTTCTCTTCATTCCCCTGGGGACAAAAAAAAACCCCACAAAACCAACAAAAAACCCAATCAAGCAAACAAACAAAAAACACCCCTATAAATATTTTTTTAGTGGCATCTAAAAGACTAAAAATTAATTGAACTGAGTTTTAAGACCTGCAATTTTTAACATTTCTTGCAGGACTGCAGCCTTGAGCACACTGGGTTTGCTCCCTACCTTACAAGATATAGCAATGTAGAGCTCCCTTCATTTTTAAAGTTATCTCTCTATTTATTTTCTAAGACAATCAGCCTGCAAAGGTAGGGAACAAGTTGCCATAGCCATGCTGAGATTTTGAACGTAACTCATCAGACCCATCCCTGTCTGTGCAGTGGAAAGAAAAACCTACCCTCTGCTACGACAGCATCACTGTCTCTCTCAAGGACCTTCTCCAGATCTTCACCCCCTCCCATGAAACAGTGATGGTTCTTTCACATCTACAGCCATGGGACCCTTGTGGTGGTGGGACGTAGTTTGTCTTTGGCAAGTGAATCACAGTCAATCACACACTAGTAAGAGTCTTCAGAGACTGTGGCAGCAACTTTTATCCAGCCCACTTTCACGGTAGAAGCAGGGGTGAAGTGTCAATCTTCCCTCCTGCTCTTTACCTCTCCGAAGGGAGCAGCATCCCTTGCTGACATTAAAGGCGGCTGAGCAAAAGGGCACGAATATAGGCCAGACTTTATATAATTATATAGGGAGGAAAACTGGGATGTCTCTTTGTAGAGGCTGGGAATGTTCCACTGGAAAACTAGGTTAGACCAAAAAAAAGAAAGAGCCTCTGTAACCCAGAAATAGCTGGGAGGTTTAAGTATAATTTTCCAGCCCTGTGTTATTACGGTGCTAATTCAGGTCTGAGAAATAAATGTAGGTAAAGGTCCCCCAAGGTCAAGAGGAGAAACAAATCACACCCACAGATTCCTTTTCACAAAAAATCCCTTGTCCTGATCGAACTATCTCCATGCACATGGGATTGATCCTCCTCAATGTGTGGCAGGTAAAATTTGTGTTTAATTGATTGATGGATTTATTAGTTAATAAATTTAGAAATAAGGCAATTTTTCAGGTTGGCAGAAGCACCCTTTTACCTGGAAGGTGAGTTCTGGGACCAAGCAGAGCCTGGAGGTGTTTCACATGTCCTGGGAGCTGAGATGGAGGCAGTGCTTCTGCAAGCAGTGAGCTGGGAGGAGGGACTCACTGGTGTTGCACAGCCAGCAAGGAGTTGTGATTTCAGCTAGTGTCCCTGCAGCCTTCCCTTAGGCAGTGAGCAATGGTACAGCTAAGGCCAAGCCAACTGCCTCAGAAAGCCCAGAGCAAGTTCACTGCAATGGTTGTTGCTCTTTGAGTTGACATTTCTTTTTTATTCAAAGCTAATAAGGATTAACTCCCTTCATGGACTGCAAGGTGTTGCACAAGAAGAAGGTGTCTGTGCCTGAGAGAGAACAACCTCAAAACCACATCAGCCCTCGTCAGTTCACAAACCCCTGCTTTTTGTGGAGAGCAAAATGACCAGAGCCACCAACATCTCTGTCATGGGAGGAGATAGCTGCTAAGAAACACCAGCGGTGCAAGGAAGGAGGAAGAAGTCAGTGCAACCATTTTTCCAGGAAGGCAAGACATTTTCCCTTCTCCATCTGACATGGACATATTTAAACAAGTGCTAGAATGTTGGGCAATATAAAATGAGCTGGTTTTGCCTATGTCAGAGCCAAGATCTCAAAGCCTTGTTGACTTGGCATCTTCCAAGTGTCCTCTTAATGTGAGATTCCAAACAGAGAGTATATCTCCTGGGAAGGACTGCCAGCAACTGCTCTTGTTTCAGATTCATGTTCATGTGCTACCCTAGGGCACTAGTTGGATATCTGGTAACAATTTCATCATACAGCCACCCTGAAACCCAAAAGCTGGTGTCCAGGCCTGAGACAAGGAGGAAAACTCATGGCTTTAAAGCCAGAGATCAGAGCAGGAAAGTGCAATGCTAGAAAAGCCCAAAACAGTTTGAAGGAACTGTAGGTTTTGGCCAATCTGATCTGCACTTTCTTCTTTCTTAAATGTCAGGCTTTCTCTGAGACTTGAGTTGGTTTTATCTTGATTTCCTGAGGAGACAGAGCCTGTGGAATCATCAGCCCTCCAAGGGTCTGACAGAGTGGCTGGGCTGATCATGCTGATGAGGATTTGGAGGAGGTGCAAGGGTGGGCACTGGCTCAGCACAGCAGAGGCACAGAGACAAAGCAAAGCAGCCTTCAGCAACCATGCACAAGACCACTTGGATTTCAATTTATTTTCTTCTGAGCGTGGTTTCAGCAGCACTGCCAAGTCCAGTCATTTCCCCAGCCAAGGCTGCAGGCTGAAAAAAGCTAAATAGACCTGAGCAGCACTTCTCACTTTGGCTCCTGGAAACCAAAACTCTGTCCCTTCTGTTTTTCATCCCCAAAGAGATGGCAGGTGGTAACTCTTTTCTTTTATTGTCTTTTTCTGAAATGAATTTAAATCCTAGCCCTGTAGATTTTGACAAGGGCAGATCAGGTCTTGCTTGTTACAACTATTCACCTCTAAATGCATCAAGATGAAATCTCTTTCACAACCCTGAGCAAGCATCAGGCTAGATATGGGGTGGATAAGGAGGTAAATTCTTAGACACCAACAAAATCACAGAGGTTGAAGAAAAGCCCCTAAAACTCCAGACCTCACAGCAGGATTTTCACTCTGCATTTACACCATGGGTCTTTAAAGGCCAAAAGTGATTTAAAGGCCAACCAAGATTTGCCCTGGCTGGTGCAGAATGCATTGGGTGGCACAGGGTGAGATGTGAAATGAAGTGAAGTCAAAAATACCAGCAAGGTCAGCTGTCACTGTGGGACAGTAGGCAAAAATCACCAGTCTTGGAGAATTTCCTTATGTTTTGCTCTCCTACATCATCTCATGCCAGGACAGGAGACAGGAACAGCTCACAGACAGTTTAGTGAACAGCTTTGCTTGAGTTAGAGGGAGGTGAGCATCCTGGCTTAAGATAACTCAGAGGACCTTGAAGCCACGGCTATTTTATCATCTGGGAGCAATACAGCTGCGACCTCAGGCCAGCAGCTGTGCTCTTGTGAGTTTTGGACCCCAAAGAAAATGGGAGATAAAAGTTGCCTTTGATCTTACTGGGATGGGTTTTTATTGCAAAGCCCCCTCCGTTTATAATTCACTGCAATCGTAGGTTGGGGAAGGATGGAAGGGGGGGTGGAAACGGAGCAGTGCAGCTTGTGGGAGGGACTGGTCATTTTGAAAGCTCTGTCTAAGAGCCAATATGACTGTTTGCTAGGTCAGTTGAGGAAGAGACTATTATTCCCCGCCCCTCTCCTCCTTCACAAAGTATATCCATGTCTGAAATTGCTCAGTATCAGAGACCCAGCCAGAAACCTTTCCTTATCTCTTGACTAATCATGCCTGGATGAGGCCAAACTGGTGCTTGCTTCATCTCACAGAGGACTAAACAAACATTCTGGCTCCTGGTGATGCAACTCCAAGTTGATTTTTCCAGTTACTCAACTCCTCTCTCCCTACGTATAATGTGCTGAACTTTGAAATAAATGCCTCTCTCAGCGATTTCAGCAATTTATGTCAAGAAAATCTGGATGCATCAAAGTGAGAGATAATATTTTCTGACACGGCACAGGAATAAGGCTGCAGCAGTACGTGTAACTCCTGAGCCTTCATCTCAGCTCTGCCGCTGACAAGGTCTATGGCCAAGGGCAAGGTAGCTGAACAGCCTGTTCCTCAGTTTCCCCACTGCTGAAAAGAGGATTGTGGCATTTATTCCAAACAAAGGAAGTGGGACAATATAGTACAACATACCTGTAAGACCGATAAAAGCTGTCTGTGAAAGAAGGGAAATGTGGACCCTGCTGTCTCAGCAGAGAGGATGTTTTATTCTCAATTTGTGCTAAAACATGCAGCATGTAAAGAGGTGTTGCTGATAATTCCTAAGAATCAGCAACATACATTGCATTCAAAGAGCCTTTTCCATATGCTGTTTCTGTTCTCTTGGCTGCTTCCCAACATGGGTCATTACCTCCTGCCTCTTAGAATTGCCCCACTGCTTCTTTCCCATACAGCCTCCCCCTTCCCCACCCAAGATGCCTGTATAGTTGCAAGAAGCTTGGATGGCTCAACCTCCAGAGAGACTCAGTGCCCTCATGGGATTTGAGGGTGTTGGGGTATTCATGAGAGCAGGTCCCAGCTTCAGGAATCAGACACAACGTTTCTGTTTTCATGCAAACAGCCTTGCTAATGAGAGACAGCTCTGCCTCCAAACCCCTTGATGAGAACGCCCGAAACCTACAGGGTTTGAAATCCAGAGCATCCTTGGGATTGATCTAAAAGAGAGGGAAATGCAGGAAATGAGCAGGGCCTTGAGGTTGCCTTTTTTCACCCCATGGTGAGCAGATCTTTTTGGGTAGTATAACCCAGCCGTGACTCTCTTTACACAAAGACACAAAATTGCTCAGCCTTGGTCATGGGATTCCCGAAGGCAAAGAAGATGGGTTTTTCTCACTGCTGCTCCCCATTTGAGAGGCACTTCAAGATGCTGCTGAGAATCCTGTCGGAGGGGCTTAGCCCTAGGCTGGGGAGCTGCCACCACCCACACCTTCAAGAGACCAAGCTCCAACCTGAGTTTGAGAACCCCCAACTGGAAAACTCAAACTTTGGTGAAATCCACTTTTCCACAGCACTTTATAATGTTCTCTTTAAGACAACCTGCCTTTTAACCCTTTTGTCCTCACAACAACCTCATAGCAGAGGAATGTGCTATTTCATCTATAGACAAAGAGAATGAAGTGTAGAAGAGCTAAATAAGTGCTTTCATTGCATTCACATAGGTGGTCTGTGGCAGAGTGGAGACCTCCCACTGCCCTCACCAAGTCTTTGGTTACTATCCAGAGGAGTAAAAGATTGTTCTGGAAGGAAAAATACAGTGACCTTGGCTTTCCATTTATTTTGTCACATTATTTGAATAACATCTTCCAGGAGGATGAGGCCTCTTTTTCTCCCTGGCCCAAGGCAAAGGTGTTGTGGTGTCCTCCAGCCTGGGGTGTTTTGCTTTCTCCTTTTGTCTCAGAGCCATGAAGAAAATGCTTCCATGAAGATTTGCTCCCTGGATCCAGCTGCAACTGAGACATCTCTTCTGAGCCCTGCCAGGAGAGTGGCGCTTGTGCCTTTGGCTTCCGGAGCTCAGCTGCAAGTCAGAGGCACTGATTGGAGCTGAAGTGACCTCAACCAACCCGAGCTGGCACCTCCACAGCCTCATCCAGCATCTGCAGATGCACGGACACGCTCCCTCACAATCCAGATACCTCCGTCCTGGCTTCTCTAAAAGGCTTTTTTCTCCTCTGCCTGCTCCTGTAACCGTCAAAGGAAATTTTGAGCCTTCGTCTGAACTCACAGATGCATTTTTTTTAAAAGTACTGCACTGAGCATGAAGGCAACACTTAAAATGAAAGGCTTAGTGAGCAGTGCAATGGAAGAGAAAGGTTTGGGCAGGCTTGTTCTTTCCCTCTGCTTTTTCTGGCTACTCTCTGGTTTTGACTGGATTTTGTCCATCACTGGACCAAAGTTTCCTCTTTCTCTCCTCCTCTGAGTTCACCTTAAGTGAATAGATATGTATGTGATATGTGCAGCAGTATGTGTGGCATGCAGTGTCTCACTACCTGTGTTAGTATACTTATCAAAATATTGGTAAGTATTCTTTAATAATAAATAAATACATAACTGTGCCAAAGATAAACACACCTGAGCTGTTGTGGTGCCACTCAGCCTGTGGTGAGCAAGCACCAAAGCCCAGGCTCCTCTCCAGGCATTTGGATCTCAGCTTCCCTTGGATTAAGGAAGAGGGTTGGAGGGACATCTCAGGCTGGTGGTCTATCCACCTTTTGATGTGGGAGGAATCCCACTGCAAATGCACCTGTACGGTCATTTTGCAGACAGGGGAGTACTGTGCCTGTCTGGGAAATCTTCTAGGTTATAGGCAGATTTCAGGAAAAAAAAACCAAAACAACCCCTTCCCCTTCCCAAAAGTGCTTTAGTAATGAATCCTGGAGCCAGCTATGATTTAAAGTCACACTGAGGCCTGCTGGTGGATTCTGGGAATAATATCTACCAGTTTCAAGGTTTGTCTATGTCTTAGCATCATCCCAGAATGTCTTTGGGCCCCAGGACTGAAGTGACTTGTCCCCCAGGAATAACTCAAGGGAATTTGGTGAGAATTTTTGTTCCCAAAGGCACTTTATGGATATTTCCCTGGAGCCAGCTGATGGATCTGCCTTCCCTGCTTGAGATGGCTTCCTACTACTACCCAGAGCCTGCCCTGCAGCCAGGGTGCAAACTGCACCAGCAGCCTGCAAACAACACTGTGTGTTCTTGTGGACCCAGGAAAAGGATGTTCCTGGGGAGCCTTGATTGCAGGTGACCTCCCAACACAGCCTGGCATCAGATGGAAGCTGGTTATGTTAAGATCTCTGGGGATTAAGTGAAGCACTGCCCTAGCCTATGGTTGTCACTTCTGCCTTGCCCTCCATGCTTCCTGGCATCAGTGCCAGAAGGGAGCTGTAGATCGCCAAGGGGAGGACTAAAATGCAAGGGAAGGAAGGAGAGGATTTGGGATGCAGCACTTATGTGGGTTTGGATAATTTCTTCCTTCTTCCCTCTCTCCCCTTGCAGGAAAGGAGTCCCTGTCCCTTTCCCTCAGCCCTCAGGGATGTTATTTGGCCTCATCCTGGAAGTAAGCCTGGGTGTAACTAAATTAACATTAAATTGCAATGTGTATTCATCCTCTGTGTAAATGGTGGCAGGCAGGCATGGGCCTCTTTACCTCTCCTGGTTGCTGCTCGGAGGTGACGAGGGACCAGGAACATGCCCAGAGCTGTCATGGGGAGCGTGCAAAATGCTGCCATAACCTAACAGGAGATGAGCATCATGTTGGTCCTGCCCAGCAACCTGACCCCTAAGATACATGTCAGGACTCCTGTGAAATACCCACAGCAGGGCATGATGGGTTTCACTTTGTCCTGCTACCTTGACCTGCAGGAGAGAAGTCTCCCAGCTGCCTAGTGTGCTAATGCATGCTGCTGTGGTGAAGCCAGGTGAGAACATCTGGGCTGAAGCCAGCTGGAAAGGGCAGAGTGAGAGGCTTTGGAGTGATTTCAGGAGGGTTGGGTCAGGCCCCGGGTAGAAGTTGCTTGTTTGAGACCTGGGGAACGGTGTCAGTGTAAGGAGCAGAGTCAGGCATTGGTACTTGCTTGGTTAACTGTGGCCTTAAGAGGGTTTTCTAGAGGACTAGGACACCCAGCAGAACACATCCTCAGCCAGTTTAGCCTTGTCAAGATCTCTAGGCTCAAGCTGCTGAGCTGCTTCTCCTCCTCTGAGTCACAGGGCTTCCACAGGTTAAAACAACCCCTAAGTAACTACACTCCTCCCTTCTTGTCCCCAGCACTGGCTTTGGGCTCCCCAGACCCAACAATATAAAATAATCCAGATAGAGATAGTCTTGAGAGGCAAAGCACAGCTGTAGACCTGAAGCGACCCACAGCTGTGAGTACTTGGATGAGTCCCATCCGAAACAGAAAGGGTCTGCTTGTAAAGACAAAACCCGACCTGTAGCAGCAACACAGAACAGGAATTTCTCCAGAGGTCAAGAGGAGCTGGCTGTTGCATTTTTACCTCTTTGTCTGTCAGTAGTATATACTTGGCAGGATATTTAATGAAGAACCTGCACCATTTTAGCACAGAGCTGGAATTAAATGGTGATTTTCCCCCCAAACTCCTCCCATCACAGCTGCAGAGAAAGCTCTCGCTGCCCTAGGGCAGACTTGCCTTGCCACTATGGTGTCTTACTGATGTGGATGTCACGGTCTGACAGTGCCCACTCTGAGCTGCCTCTGTCTCTTGGGGGTGTAGACAGCCCTGTCCTGTGGCCAGGAGGACAGAGGAGGGATCTGGAGGACATAGGCAGGAGTTTGCTTGGCTCTCTCCTAATTTGGGTATCACATCAGCATCATGCTCCAGGGTTTGTTCAGACCTTAAAATCTGGAGTTCTGCACATTTTAAATATGAGAAGGGAAACTCTGGAGGGCAAGTGTACAGTGTGTATGCACACATCCACACACCCTGCCAAATTCTTTTGGGGATGTGGAGAAAGGGAAAGCGTTCTCATGGTGCAACAGAAATCATTCTAAGAGCTTTTGCTATTTGGAAGGTTCCCTTGACTTTCTGATTCATTTTTTCCTTTCATTTCCCCTCTTGCACACAGGGCACTGTCCTGGAACCAGTCTAACCCCATCCCACTTTCCCTTTGGTGTTTTTAGCATCATATAGTTATAGAAATCTTTTGCATTTACCTCCTGCCTGGTGATGGATGGAGCTCTACTGTGCAGATAGAGCCTTTGGGATGACTCCTCCTGGCATTGCTGGAACAACTGCTGGACAGAGGGAACAGATGAGCAGAGAGACAAACACTACACTTCCCATCTGAGCTTTCTGCAGGGTCCAAATGACTGTCCCTTGTTCCTTCTCCATCTGTGGTGCTCAGAACAAATGAATCAAAGCAGAACAGCCAGCTTTGGGGGACTGCTTTGATTCCCCCCTCTGAAGCCAGACCTACAGTGTGTTGGTGGCTCATGTTGCTCCTTGCACAGCTTCAGCCTGGCTTCAACACTGCCTGAGGCCAATGCTTTGGGTTTTGCTCCTCTCATCTGGCAGTGGTTCACATGCAAAACAGCAGCCCAGTGGCTTTATGGACACCAGCTGAATATATAGCCCAGCTAATAGCCTCTTCCAGGGCACACAAGCAAAATCATGATGCCTTGTGGCAGTCAGAGGTGCTTGGCACACAGCTGCCCTGGACCAGAACCCCGAGCAAAAAGCTCATCAAGGAAGGAGGGCATTTCAGCAGGAGTATTTCAGAGAGTGCTTCCCTTCAGCTTCCTCCCTGTAGAAAGTGCATTTGGTTCATCTGAGGCCCCCCAGCCGCACGTGTTGGCCACTTTACAGCAGCCAGGGAGATTAAATCCAGCTCTTCCTGTGCTAGAAGCACAAGTCCTTTATTATCCAAATGAAACCTGACTTCCTTAAACAGACACACTGCAGGGCTTGTGACACACGGATGAGCCATCTGGAGTTCATCCAGGTCATGGCTGGTTTTTGCACACACAAATACATGGGCTATAAGTCACCAAAATCTTCCCACCATCCAATTTCCGCTGTCACCTGCTCTCTTCCCTGGGCTGCGGCCCTCCCAACGGGACTCCTATGAGTCCTGTTACAAACAAACAAACTTTACTTGATGAGCTGTTGCCCAAACCAAAACAAGACTATTGAGTTGAAGCAGTGGCAACCAGTTAGCCTCAGCAATATTAATCAGCCTGGGCGCAGCCGTGTGTTTAGCAAGGCTGCCGCCACCACTTCTTTTTATGAAGTTGTTTGGGTGGGATTTTCCTCTGTGTGCCTTTTTAATGTCAGTGCATGTGTTTTGAAACCACAACAGTTTTGTTCCTGAGAACAGATGGTGACTAGGGACTCTTTCAAGCCAGCTGCAAGAGAAACCTGGCCAGGGCCTTAAATGTTGGGGCAGTGTCCCATCTGCAGGGTCTGTCTCCTTTCCCTCATCAGGAGGTGAAGATGACCCGGGTAAGATAAAGGGCTGCCCTGAAAAGCTCCCACTGGTGTTAAGGAGAGCTCTGTGTGGCTGCAGATTAAAGGGTAAACCCTGGGCATGGGAAGTGCTGGGTTTGCCAGGATCCCATGAAGCACTCAAGGGCACAGCAGAAAATGCACCCCATGCACACAGACTTACCTTCCTCCTATTCAGGACTTCAAGCCAATCAAATCACTTTTACTGGGGCTTTTCTTAGCCTGGAAGCAAACCTTGCTTAGCTATAGAGCAAGCTCCTGGGCCATGATGTCCAGATAACAAAGCCCCCAAGCAGCCTGCAAGGATGGCCCTGTTCCCTCTCAGGGAAGGGAAGAGGAGTGGGGCCTTGGGGTGGCAAAGTCTGCAGTGTGGGGTTGTGTGCTTGAATCGTACCTGAATAATGGCAAGCAGATCTCATGTAGGATGTGAGAGCAGAAGGAAAGTCCCTTGGACAGGAGGAACCAGCTCAACACAACCCACAGCACCAGATCACACTAGCAACATGACTCTGACTGCTGTCCCTTGCCTCCTAACCCCACAAATCCTCTCATATGCCAGTGCCAGTTCCATTCCACCTTTCTGTGAGCATCTCCATAAGCAGTCCATCATCCTGGTTAACATTGGTGGCTGTAGAAGGAGACAGGTCACTGCAGATTCACAGCGTCTTCAGCCTCCTGAGGAGGAGTTGCTTGCCTTGCATGGGCTACAAGGAGAACCTGTAGTGACCATGCTCACAGTTGGTTCTCTCAGTTAAGTGCTCATATTATAATTAGGTTTAGGGTAGATTTCTATTAGATGTTGGGGAGAAATTTTTCATTATGAGTGTTATGAGACATGGAAACAGGTTGTCCAAAGAATCATAGAATCATAGAATCATTTAGGTTGGAAGAGACCCTTAGGATCAAGTCCAACCATCAGCCCTACTCTACAAGTTCTCCCCTACACCAGATCCCTCAACACCACATCCAATCTACTCTTAAACACAGTCAGGGATGGTGACTCTACCACCTCCCTGGGCAGCTGATTCCACTGACTGACCACTCTCTCTGTGAAAATTTTTTTTCTAATGTCTAGCCTAACCCTACCCTGCTGCAGCTTGCAGCCATTCCCTCTTGTCCTGTCGCTCATTGCCCGTGAGAAGAGACCAGCACCAATCTCTCTACAATGCCCTTTCAAGCAGTTGTAGAGAGTGATGAGGTCTCCCCTCAGCCTCCTCTTCCTCAAACTAAACAACCCCAACTCCCTCAATCGATCCTCATAAGCCTTATTCTCCAGGCCTCTCACCAGCTCTGTTGCCCTCCTCTGTACTTGCTCCAGCACCTCGATATCTCTCTTGTGTTGAGGTGCCCAGAACTGGACATAATACTCAAGGTATGGCCTCACCAGTGCTGAGCACAGGGGGACAATCACCTCCCTACTTCTGCTGGTCACACTATTCTTTATGCAAGCCAGGATGCCATTGGCCTTCTTGGCCACCTGGGCACACTGCTGAAGATGTGGAAGCCCCATCCCTGGAAATGTTCTAGGCCAGGCTGGACAGAACTTTGAGTAACCTTGTCTAGTGGAAGGTGTCCTTGCCCATGGCAGGGGTTTGGAACTAGATGGTCTTTAATGTCCCTTCCAACATAAATTGTTCTATGATTCTATGATATTACATGGGTAAATTAGGATCTGTGGCCTCTAAAGCAGATTTTAAGTCATCTCCTAAAATTTACCTTTGGGGCAGTACGGAAACCTCAAGAGCAGAACAGCAGCAACAAACTACATGCACCCCACGCGCCAAGACCTTTCCTCCATGAAGCTTCCTTTTCTCCCTCAAAGAAGTTTCAGCCAGGCAGAACTTCATCACAGGCAGCCCTGGGGAGATCAGGAAGTTCTGCAAATACAATAAGTTGGGATTAACAATCATGTTTATCAATAACAGGTAATGTGACCTGACAGGTATTGATCCAGCCGTGCGGCGTCACATTTGCTCCGTATGTAGGTCACTCGAACGCAGGCACTTCAATCAAGTGTGCAGCATGCCCCATCTGAGCCATGGGTACAGGGCATCCCTCCTGCAAACAGCATGGGTCACTCCTCCCCCCTCCCACAATCAGTTTTCATCCAAGGCAAGAGATCACCTTCATTAGTGTCCAGCGCTAACGATATTTCCATTGATGTTTGGGGCAGGGGAGGTTTACATTTTTCAAAGTGCAGCCACAAGGCTGCCATGTGTCTGGCTACTTTTGTTTTCCCCTCACCTCCATGTCTTCTTCTCCCCTCTTGCCCAAGCATGTTTTCCCTTTGCTCTGGTTGTGGAGAAAATGAGAAATGAGGTGGGGGTGGGGGAGAGGGGCCTGCAACTACTGAGGTGAGTGAGCTTGGATTGGACAGACCCAGACTGGGGAAGATATAGGGTGGGAAAGGTTTTAGGGCAGGAGGGTTGAGAGATGAGACTTTTGGGATGAGGAAAGTGAGAAGGGAGAGCAGTGGGACAGGACACTATGGAGTGTGGGTGCACTGTTAGGATGTCATTTAGGACCAAGGGTACACAACTCCCCCGTCGCCTCTCCACCCCTCCATCCCTCCACCCTTCTATTGCTCCATCCCTTCACCCCTCTCTCCCTCCACTCCTCCACCCCTCCATCCCCCCACTCTTTTATCACGCCACCCCTCTATCCTGCCATCCCTCCACCTCTCCACCCCTCCATCCCTCCACCCCTTCACCCCTCTGTCAGTCCACGCCTCCATCCCTCCTTCCCTCCACCCTTCCTCCATGCATACAGAGGAATGATCTCCTCCTGCCCCACGAGGAGCAATGAGACATCCATCTCCCGGTTTTAAACCTTCAACAGTAGGGCAGTACTAAACACATCCCATACTATGGTTTCAACATTGGGTGAAGGGTTTGCCTGGGCACCTACCCCCGCTGCCAAGACAGACTTTAGGAACCCTCCCTCAGTTTGGGATTTCTATTAAATCACCTTGCTGTGATATTTTCCCTTCGTTTTCACTCCACTCTCTCCATCCACAATCACCCTCAAGCCAGCTTGTGAGGGAAGAGGAACTCATGTTGACATTTTTTTCTTTCTCTTGTGGTTCCTCAAATGATTAATAGAGAATGTGGGACTTGTGCACTTCCCACTTTGGAAAAACCGAAATACGATTATGGGGAAATTCTCTGGGTTCCCTCTCACAGGATTTTAATCAGATCATCCCATAAATGGGGAGTCCTGAAGTTGTCTCCTGACTAAAGAAAACTAGACGTTTCCCTCATTTCAAAGAGGCTGTTAGAAAGCAGCTATGCTTCATATACCAATAGCAATAAGAGAAACACCAATTTTATTCCGGTGGTTTTATAGGCAGCCAGAAAACAGGATGAATTTTTCATTGCAAGTTTTGAGAACAAACGTAGTGGTTTAAGGTTTGCTTTTCCACCAGGGGGAGGAGTGGGGGTGGAGGTGGGGTGTGGGGGGAGAAAATGGTGGAAATTAGTCATTTGAAATATTTCAAACTGCTCAGACATTGTTTAGCTCATATCTAACCTTCCTGAAGCACTGCAGACAACCGTGGAAAGGAGAGGGAAATCCAGCCTGGGCTGCTACACAGAGAAACCTTGTGTTTTCCAGACTCATTTGACAAGGTTTTCTGTTCAGAACACCCAGAATGTGCACTCCAGGGATGGAAACAGGAGCTGCTGGAGCTGTTTTTTGGGCTCTAGGACCAGCAGAAGTACTCAGTTAGGGCTTAGTAGCATCAGGGCATATTCTCAATATCTCTTACTCCTGATCCAAGTCTTAGGTCAAGACATAGAACCCAGGAGATCAAAGTGTCACAACTTCTCCTGACACTCACTCTAAGTGGTGCAGATGAGAGCTGCTGCCAACTTCCCTTAAGGCTTTTTATGGTACCATCATAAGGCTGAAGGAAAGACCCATTACATTTGTGATTTGTGGATAGCGAACAGCTCATTACCATCCTCATTAAACTTGCTGTTGGATGGTGATATTAATATGAGTGACTAACAACAGTACTGATATTCTAACACTGGAAATTCAAAAATGAGTCACTGCTCCTCTCCCAGATTACAACATTGGTTTGAAGATTAGAACACTTGTAAGTCAAGCCTTTTAAGTTTTTCTTCCCAAATGCAAGAGCGAGAAAGCTTCTTTTTTAAAAATGAAACCAAAGGTTCCAGGATCTGGGCAACGGGATAAAAAGCCCAAGAGCTGACAGCCTGGGAGCCTTGAATCCTGCCACAGAAAAGATCAAAACACTGGATTCCCGTAATGTGGTCTTGATCACGGGATACTCCGGTGGTTTATTTTGTCTTGCGGGCTGTTTGTTGAATGGAGAAGAGTTTCTCATGGATGTGTCCCAGTGCTCTGTGAGCGCATGGTGCATGTCTGAGAAGCAGCTCAGCATTTTTATCCGCTGTGTTTGGCTTGTTTAAAAACAAAGGAAAACCAGCAGCATCTCGTGTAAGGCTCAGAAGCAAATGGTAAAATTACAAGGCAAAGACTTGTTCTTGGATAAAGCTGTGGGACTGAGCTGAAATCTATTACACATGCTGCTCTAGTCTTAACTTTTTGTAATTCTGGAAGGGATCAGAGAGCAAAGCTGTTTACTTTGCTAAGTGTTTGCAGGTCAGGCCGTGGGGAAATATCCCTCCCGTGCTCCAGCTTTCTTAAGCCAAGGAAAAAGAGAGCAACATCCCATGATGCACAGGGGGAGATCCCTCCATTCTGACCTGTGGGAGAGGATGCTGCCCTCCAGCGAGTCTCTCAGTGTGGAGATGTGGTTAGGGATGGTGGTGGAAACAGGGTGAGAGCCTGGACATTGAGCTACTGGTATGGGAGATGGCACTGAGGTCTCATGGATGGTCCAGAAACACTGTCATGGCTGATGGGAACTGTTGAGCTATTTGCATCTGGGATGCAAATTTTGGGTGTTGAGTAGACCCTGCTTGGCACCTCAGCCTTGGCACCAGGTGTGAACCTTGCCACGCTGACTAACTGCTGCAGAACATGCTGAATGATGAGGAATGAGAAAACCCAAAGCAACGTTTCAGAGATATGCATAGCCCACTCAAAGCCCATTACCCCTCTGCCTGGCATGGCCTGCATCACCCCTCAGGGTTCCCAGCCTCAAAACGTAAAATATGCAGCACGCTGAAAGCAGCAAATAAGGGGGAAGAAAGAGACATGATTTACAACCTACCAAACTTCACATCAGTCCCAAAGATAAAGGATGCTGGCACTGGCTGAAGGGAGGAAGGAAGGGATGGATGGATGGATGGATGGATGGATGGATGGATGGATGGATGGATGGATGGATGGGATGGACGGATGGAAGGGATGGATGGATGGATGGGATGGATGGATGGATGGATGGATGGATGGATGGATGGGCCATTCAAGAGATCCAGCCTCTGAATTGAACTGAGTTTTTGATCCACATAATGTATGGGCAGGTCTCCAGTTAAAATAGACTTTACCTTTTCTGTAACATGGGTTTGGAATTATCCTCATCCTCCAGTTCAAACATACACACAAATATCTTTCTCAGAAGCTGTATTACCCCACAAATGCCATCGTGGGGTCTGATAATCAGCCACGGAGGCTTGCCTTCAGAAGAGCCTGAGGATTAGAGCAAGCCTCAGCATTTCCTTCTGTGACCTCCTAATTCTGAGCTCTGCATAACCATCATCTGCCAGACAGCTTCATCGTCCTTTATACAAAAGAAAATTGTGCTAACCTGGCTTTTATAGGGAAGGTAAAGTGACAAGACAATCTTTATTGCTACTGTTGTTCTCCTTGTTGCAAGAGCTTCTGCAAGCACCAGGATCCACCAGTGCTTTGTGTTAAATAAAAACATATTGAAGAAAGGGTGCTGGCCTTGTGTGACCTACTGGAGCTGGGAGCAAGAGCTAGGGTTAGGACTGGGTTAGGACTCCAGTTTTCAGCTCTCAGTCCTAGATTCTCCTTATGAAATGACACCTCATCATTACAATAATGAGATCATCCTTGTTATTTAATTACATTCTCCTTGTTGCTACAAATCCTGTGTGGCAATTCAAGCACTTGCTTTCTAAGGTTAGCAGGAACACAGAGATATGTTTCCTGCCTCGCTGTTAAGATCTATATCGCTTACATCTGGCCTGACATCAGCTTTTTCCTACTGCAGCCCTGGAAAAGCTGAACTCACACGCATGCCCATTCTCTGAGCAGCGAGACTGCCAATACTCACCTCCTCATTCAAAGATTCACATGTGGGCCTAATTTTGTAAACCTGTGGGATTTCTCAAAGGCTTCTCACACCAGGAAAGTGAAGCATCTACAGCGTTGAGGCTTCTGGGGCTACATCCCATTTGGCTTGTTACAAAAAAGTGTTTTTTTAGGGTGCCAACTTGGAGAAGATTCCCTGCTCCACAGGGGTTTGGACATGCTGAGATCTCACTTTGGCTTTGTGCGACACACACTCTTTCCTCCATCTTATTGAATCACAGACACTGAGTGTAAGACCCTGAGGTCTTCCTTTACCTTCAGGAAGACCTGCTGCTTCTGCTGGTGGCAGTGTAGCAGCAGATTCTGGTCAGCTTTTTGCAAACCATCACTAGCTCCTGACACATGGGGGAAAAGAAGGGCTCCAGGAAGAGCATTTGTTATTAGAAATCTAGATGGGCTTGTTTGCCAGGATGCACCCCACCTCATCTTCATTTAGAAACCATGCACAGGGGTGGCAGCAGTAGAACCACAGGAAGCCCACGTTAGCCACCACCACTAAAAGTTACCCCATGAAATGAAGAGCACTGGAGAAGAAAGGCCTGGGTTAACTTTCTGGGTGATGGCTCCAGGCTGCTCCCAGATTTGCTTGCATTTTTCTGGCTCTCCCAGGGACAACTGGGGTTGCATTTTTGGCAGCTTGTCCAGCCCCAGGCGAGATTGAAGATCATTGAGTTTCTGGGTATGAGGAAAAAGCAGACTCTGCGAGTCATGGCATGGCTCATGCATGGAGCTCTGCCTGCTGCAGCTTTTGCCAAGCTTGGCTACCAGGGCTACCAACACTTCCCAGTATGGATCCTGTTTGTCTTGGCACTGCCCCCTTGGATATATTGGTATTCCCAGTTAGGCAGCTCAGGTACGGAGGAATTTATGTGATTAAATCATGGTCATGATGAAGATTTTGGCCAAGGAAGAACAATCCCAGGTAGGGAACATCTACAAGTTTATGTTTTAATCACACAAACATTGCTTTACAGCTTCTTTCACTTCCCTTACCTCAGGAAATGATATCCACTGTCTTTTACACAGTCCTCTTCAAGATTCCTTTAGCTATGTTGCCTGCCAGAAACAAACAAGCAAATACACCTCCTTGCTCTGGGTGTTAATTTTCCACCTCTTTGCCGTGCCAGGCTGGGCACTGGTGCTTGCTGAGCCTGAGCAGATGCCCCAACTTCTCTCTCCCCTCAACTTTTCACCACTTCATTACGACCTTGTTCCATGCCGTCAGAAATGTGCCAGCAACTCCCCAGGGCAGGGCTGTGTACCTGGGCAGACGTGGGAGGTGCTAGCATACTTTCCAGTACTGAAATAATTTACAATTAAGTCATTAATTAATAGCTTGCATGGATTTCCACCGGCACGTGAAACACTTCGCAGTGGCTGGGATCAGTAAAGGATTCTCTCTGAGATTTAAGTCCAGAGTAATAACACTAGAAGAAGAAAAAAGTCAGAGGCAATGCCTCCTACATTGTGGAGAGATGTGGAGACTTCCCATCAGACAGACAGCTGCTGTCTTTCCTCCAGACATCTGGAGGAGGGCGCTTTGATGCTGATGGTGGGAAATGTTCTTGGCTGGATGAGAAACCACCGCTATCTGAGACAGTGATTTTGTCATGTCTTTCCTCCCAACAGTAACTGGGATTGTAAGAAACCGTGTACTGGGAGAGAAATTCAACTCAGTAACTGCATCAGGGTGTTCAAAGGGGAGAAATATCATCCTGCTACTATCCACATTAAATGCAATTGATCTAATTGCTGAACTCTTTTGCTTTCTCTCATCACCGTATGATCTTGAGCCCTTTGATGGGTTTGAGCAGCAGCAGTGACTCTAAACATCTATGAAACAAGCAGTATGATGGAAAATGAGGATCTAAAATACCTTGCTTCTATTTATTATAATGCAAGTCCTGCCACAAACAGGCAGAGCTGGAAGTTGTTGAGGTATGGGCTTTGCTCACCACCCAATCATGTCCTGACCCAGGTGTGCAGACCCTCAAGATCTTAAAGGTTCATGGAAGGTTGGTGGGCAGCAGGAGAAGCTGCAGAGCACTTGTCCTCCAATATCATCACCCACCAGCCTGCAGTGCAGGGAAGAATGGCAGAGCCCAATGAAAAAACATTTCCACTTGGAGCTTGGCACCTCTTGTGCGGCACAGGGCACAAAGATTCTGTGGGGATGCTCCTGGGTCAGCTCCTTGGGCTGGGAGACACTCAATGATAGTGATAAACATTAATTGAACTGCATCAGGATGGTTTGTGTTTTGTTTTTTTTCCCCTCTCATGCAGAAAGAAAACCAATAAAACCCATGATCTTGTTTTGACCCCTCCCTCCCCATCTCCCTGAAGAGGGAAAAGGGGAGATCAAGTTTTACACACAAGCAAGTACAAAACCTTCCTTCCACCCGAGTGGGGTGCTCGGTTTGTGTGGAAAAAAAAAAAAAAAGACAGAAACATAACAAAAAGTGTTTTGCTAAAACATCATCTCCCACTAGCAATCAAAGACAAAAACGTTTGGTGGAAAATTTCCAGCTATTTCAAGTGTCAGTTCACAACCCCGAGTTTAGCTGTCCTGATAGAACAAATAAGCCCATCAGACACTCTGAGCCTCAGATAATATGGCTATATACTGCCTCGGCCAGACAGGTTGGCTCGAAGTCCAGAGTTTAAAATGTGTTTGACTTCAGTGCAATAAAAATCAAAAAGGAAGCAAGAAACCTGAAGCAGGACCACAATCGTTAAGCCATAGCGCTGCTGCAATGAATATCATATTTGTGTGCCTGAACGTAACTGAACTCCTTAGGGTGGTCTTTTATGTACCTGTAAAGCAGTGTCTACATGTACCACACTCTGTAAATAAATAATGCATGGTAATAACAGTTTATAAAATATGCTGGATGGTGGGGCAGTTTGGCTGTTTGGCTGGATTGCTGCTGACAATTCAGAGATCTGATTTATGACTTTGAAGTCATTCTGGGAAATACGATACCATGGTTTTGTCATCCTGTTGCCATGTTTTTCTGATTATTTGTGTATTTTTCTGTTGAGCACTAAACCAAGCACTATTCCATTATACTACAGAATTGAAGTCAGAAGAGAGAGTCATGGTCGTCTCCTTTGTGCTGCTGTAATTTCTTGCCAAACTAGTGGTTTTCCACATGTGGTCTATGAGAAATGGTGGGTGTAAAGTCCATTTCAGAATGGTCTGTAAAGGTGACTAAGAACAGTAAAGGGATTTTTTCTTCAGAGTCCTCCACAAGCTAATGGCTTAGGCAGTATCTCAGAAACTGTTGAAAACTATTTTGAAGATGTCAAGGGGCAGGGCTCTCCTTGTGTTCATTGCCACCATCTGAGTCTTGCTTTTGCATCTCTCTCCAGACCTCTGTATTCCATTTTGGCTTTGTTTGTCCAACAGGAGAGCATTGTGCTATGAGAGATGTGCTGCTGGGCTGCTCTAGTGAGGTGGTTTGCAGCCTATGGCCCTGGGATGCCCGTCAAGACAGTGATAACTCCTGAGACTTTCATGGAAGGGGTTGAGGAAATGGCATCAGATGCCACCAGGCTGGAATTTGCCAGTGTCTGCATTTTAAGGGAAAAACCACAGGGGCCACAAGTCGAGAAAGGTGGAAAACATCCATCTTTGACTAAGATGTGACTTCTTCAGAGTCACACTGTGTAGCAAACTCAGTGGTTCTCTGTGCATTTTTTTTCTGCACTCTTTCCTGATGTGAAAAATTAACTCAAAAGTCCAGATATCACAACTGAGTGTATAACTTCAGTCACAACTCACTAATGCTGCCTACAGAGGTAGTAAGACCTTGCCCCCTGCCACTGACCAGGTCCATTTATTCTAAATTGACAGATGACACAAACTCTCATAACCACAACATTTCACTATAAACTCATGCCCTGTGGACTAGCACCAGGATATCATGAAATTTCATGCATCTTCTGACCTGAGGTGGATGAAGAACAAACGTCCCTGGCATCCTGCCTTGCCTTTGGTTTTGGTAAGGTACATACTGTCCAATGAGTCAACTTCAGAACTAGTCCAGTTTTAATTTTTCTGCCCTTATTCTTCATCCTTGCACCAATTAATGTAGTACTATCTGACAGAAGTGGTCTAGCTCCTAGAGTCATCCCAATCTGTCCCTCACATTTGCAGTGAATACTGTAGACCACAGTGCCCACTAAACAGCTGCGGCTGTTCCTCTGTGCAATACTGGCTCTACTTGCCTCCTGACATCAGTATTAAACTCTAGACTGGGACGAAAATATGGAAAGTCATATTTAAAATGCTTTAAATGAAGAGAGCAGAAGAGAGCCCAGGAGTCCGCACTGTTCTACGATCTTCCATGAAGAGGCAAGTTAAGGGAAATTCTTTTAAGATCTTGGGATGAAGACCATGAAGGTGGCTTAAGAGCCCAACAGTCTCTGCCAATGTGATTCCTTTTCCTGATGTCACATCTGATTACTTATTTTATAGAATCATTGCATTGTTTGGGTTGGATCACCAAGTTCAATCCCTCTGAAATGGGCAGGGACATATTCAACTAGATCAGGTTGCTCAGAGCCCTGTCCAGCCTGACCTGGTATGTTGCCAGTGATGGGGCACCTAGAATAAATCTAAGCAACCTGGGCCAATGTTCCACCACCTTCATTGTAAAATATTTCTGCCTTCTATCTAGTCTAAATCTATCCTCCTTTAGTTTAAAACCACTATTCCTCGTTGTATCATAACAGCCCCTGCTAAAAACTTTGTCCCCGACTTTCTTATAAGTCCTCTTTAAATACTGAAAGGACCCAGTAAGGTCTCCCTGAAGCTTTCCCTTCTCCAGAGGCTGTGAGCAAGGAAGGCATGCTCACCAGGTATCTGAGATACTGTAATACCATTGCAATCAGCAGTATTTCTGTTCACTCCTATCTTTAGTGGTTCAGCTTTATTAGATAGAGCTCTCCAGTGATTTTTGAAGATGTAGCACTTTGTCTGGACTTCTGCATAAAGACCACAGCTGGGCTGTCACAGCGGAACAGAGCAGATGGCTGAGGAGGCAGATCGAAAGGCTGCCTACACCACCGGGTACTCATTTAGACAGCAGTAGCAGTAAGCTTGGTACCCTCTGCTCAGGTGGCTGTTAGTGGACATCTAATCAATACAGTCAATGGGCTGTAGGGAATAATCCATCATGGCCTAAAGAAGACTTCTGCAACAGGTAAGATGAATCATGCCCTGCACGTTACACTTTCTGCCCATTGACTATGAAGGGGACCTTGAGAGACAAACTCAGCTGAGGAGATGTCTGAAGTCAGAAGGGATGAATATCATCCTCACTAACTCTTACCAAGCTTCATTGTCTAACCCCAGGTTCATCCCTGTCCTGCCAGCTGGTCCCTTCCAAAATTCTCCATCCTGAGCCCCTGAAGGTCCCTCGCCTCTGCTCCTCTGCTTGAAAGGCTCCAAGGGCCAGCCAAAACTTCATTGAAAGGCTCCAAGAGCCAGCCAAAACTTCATTCCTGAGAACAATTAGAAAAAAAGCTTCTCGTTCCCACTTATGTCTCCCTTTTGTTTTGCTAGGCAAAGCAAACCAAACAACTTCAGTCTCCTGTCACCAGACACTGCAGCCAGCTTTCCGCTGCACCTGCTCCAGTATAAAGTTGCATAGTGACAATCCCCCATCAGCAATGATGTTTGGAGATCTCTATCAAGGCAGGTGTTCAGCAAATGGTCTCTTTGTAGGGGAAGTACCCCACTCCGCTAATTGCCAACACGAGAGCTGTACAACACAGCGACACAAGGCTTTGCAGCTTATGGTTCTGCTTGGGGTGAATATAATCTTCTCCTGCACCTGAAAGTCTGTTTTTAATATGTTATCAACCATCTATACAGACTGGTGTGTGAAAACGGGTTGCAATGCAAAATATTCCTGCTCACCCACTGAAGTTGGGTGGGGGACACCTTGGCTCACCTTTTCAGCGGTATGGGTAAGCAAAACCATCACAAACATGACGGCAAACACTAGATAGACCAGTGCTCTTAAAAACTGCTGTATCAGCAAAGATGGAGGTGGAAACCAGATCTGGGCAACAGGCAGACACTGCGTTTTCCAAAGGAGATGGAGGCTTGATATGTTTGGTCTTGTTACTGTACCATCTTTTAAACAGAGAAGGTACTTGGACTTCTGTCCTGGCATTACTCTGAGACTCCATTTGGCTAAAGTTTGCCTTTATTACATGAGTTAGAGTGATGTGCAAGTGTCAGGTCACAAAGATTATAAAATGTCTCCCAGAAATTAGTTTGATCCTGTCTATACTTAGCTACTGCATTTGACCATTAGAAAGGATCATCGTAACAGGCATTAGCAAAATGACAGACAGGCAGAAATCTGCATCCTCAGCCAGAATGACTTTCCCCTACGCACCTTCCCTCCCAGACTACTGAGCTACATTTAATAACCTAGATCTGAGCTTCGCAGCTCGTCTTTCATGTTTGCTCACAGCTAAAGAGCTGAAAGGCCTTGGTTTTGAGAAAGCCAGTGTGATAAAGCACCTCCTTGGGCAAGAGGAGATTTGCAGTCTTTGGCATCTCGTGGGCTGCCTTTATTTGTTGCTGATGGGAAAAAAAAAGCGCAGGTATTTTGTTCACCCTCCGGTTGGCTGCGGCACGGAGACAGATTATCCCCAGCCAGCTTTCGTTTGATTGCTCCTGCCCGCGCAGCATCTCCTGCAGACGCAGGGGCTGGTTTATTGTTGGCAGCCAAATGGGTGCCAAAGATAAGCTTTCTCAAAGGAATCTCCCTTTCTGATCCCCCTCTTCCACCGGTGGCACGCTAATAAAATAAACTGGGCTGTGCGCAGGCCATGTGCGAGGAGCCCGGCTCCCGGACGTGGAATTCCTGGTCCTCGCCAACTTTCCCCTAAAGCTTCGTTATTCCAATAAATCACGGAGCTGAGTTATGGGGCTCTGTTCGGTGGGGGCCGCTTTTTAATTGCAGTTTTAGGAACTGTGGGAAAGGAGAATTAATGCCATATGTTTTTGAGGCTTTCGGACCAGCCGCGGGGTCTCGCTTTCAGTTTTGGCTGGGATTCAAACATCGCAGCGAGTTTTCAGGTTCCTCTGTGTCAAAGCCACAGCAAACAGGGGAAGGAGAGGAGAAGAGATGGTGGTGGGGTGAGGGAGGGTGCTGCAGCGTGGTGCTGTGTTGCTGGGGTGGAAAGGTGGAAAGAAATGAAAGGGGACTTCCAGAGGCAAGGAGAAGCACTCTGGGTAAAAGCCATCTGCTCTCTGGCCCTCATCACGGACAAAAGAGGCTGAAACTTGTGAACAAGGGGAACATACTGAGAATGGAGTGTACAGTGCTGTTTTTTTCCTGGACACTGGCTTCTCTCCTACTACTCCTTCAGTGATTGGCCTTTCCTTGTGGTGCTCTGAAGGTTGAGTTGATGTGGTGCCTTCCCCACTCCTCTCCCTGCTGCTGTCAGGCTGTGTTATGGGCATGCACTTATAAAGGATGAGCTTGGAGGAAGTTCAAAGCTGGGCTTACATACCGTAGGACTGATTTTTGCAGATCAACCCCTGAAATTTTGTATAGATCAGCCCCTGAAATAATAGGACAAATGTCAAGGGAGCCTTCTCAGCCTTCTGGTCACAGTCACTGCTACACTGGGGACTGTATTTCTAAGTGACTCCAGCCTGGTTCCTTCTGGAGCACAAGAATGGAGAACTTAAGGCTGCTCTAAGAGGATGGCTTTCAACCAAACCCAACTCCACCCTGTGCCCTGCAAAAGAATGGGAGACTCTACCTAGTCCTCTCTGCACCAGAGCTTTATCAGCACCAGTCTTGGATGGTGATGTGTGTCAAGCCAGAACAATCACCTGCCCAGTGCACACTGTCTGTGGGAAGAGCAGTGCTTGGGGTGTGAAAAGTACAGACTAGAGGGAGGAGCAGGCACAGCATTACATGGACCACAGCTCCTGTTCCCTCTGTACCTGCTGTGTCTGGGTACTGGCTTGTGGTAGATAGTGTGTGAGTCTAATCCCTTTCTGTTCAGAAAGGACATGACCATGTCTGCCACTCCAGGTGAGCACCAGCCACCTGGCAACTCCTCACAGCCTCCGTCTGATGAGCATTTTCTGCAGAATCATTACACAGCCATAGGCTGTCATTTGCAGATCCCTATGACACACTTGCTGAGGCCGAAAAGGCACCACTTTGCATTTTCCAATGCCAAACCAGGACTCAGTTGTTCTTCTTGCAGGTGGTGGAAGTGATGAAGCCCTCTTTCCCCGAAAGCCTGGCCCAGGAGTGTGTTGGAACTCCTTTCCCCTCCAAATCTTACCTATGGTCTACACAGCAATTTCTTCACCTGACACAGAAATAAGGCCACCTCTGAAGAAGAAAAGATGGTTTTTTGCAAGCTCTGGGTGAGAATGTAGCGAGAGACTGAATGGTGAGCAAAGTCCCAGCTGAGCACAGACCCAGCCTCTCTCTACTTCCCCTGTTGCTGGGATCTGCACAAGGACTGCGGCTTTGGGATGTCGGGACACCATCATGAACACAGGTTTCCCTCCTCTCTTCTATTCTGAGCTGCTTTTAACATGGTTAAAAATAGCCTGAAAGCAGCGTGGGATGTCCTAGTCAGCAGTGAGGATGGAGGGAGATAACTCTTGTCCAGGCAGGGACCCATCCAGCACATGTGACCCTGAAATGTTGTTTGGGGCATGACTTATTGTGGCAATTAGTCACCAATGCTAAATAACAAAAGGATGACTCCAGCCAAGACAGAGGTAATAATTAGCTAGCTCATTTGTAAATATGGTATGAGGAGGGAGGGATCTGGCAGATGATTCCTCTCTGATGAGGAAAAAAACGTGCATAACACGTCACAGTGGTTAGACAGATTTTCCAGGACTGAGGATGATATTGCCCATTCTAGATCTTGCCACCAGGGCTACCAAAACTCACTCTGGAATTTATCCAGCAACCGGAAAGCACCTGTATGCAATAAGAGAAGGGTTGTGATGTACATTAAAAAGGGGTCTATGGAATTGTTTCTACCAGCTCTGAGTAGGTGTAAATACCTGATGACTTTTACTTCTTGCCAATTTTTGCAAATGACTTTATTTCTCAGACAAAAAAAAACCCCACACATCTTGGAGCTGCTTCATAGTTTTGAGAAAATGACTCTCCATCTTCAAATGCATTCACAAGAACAAGTAAATTTTCATTAATAGCTTTCAATGAAGCATCTTAACAAATTGCATTTCATCAGTTTCACTTCAACAATGCTAAAAAGTTTTGGTGACAGAGAGAGATATTGCTTAAACTTGTTTTGATTCATTTTGTATTATATTGCAATATTAATTGAAACATTTTCAATGTGTGTTATGTTTTATTGTGCTGGGATTTATGTTGCGTGTGCCTTTGTTATGTTCAGTTTTGACGTTATCAAAGAGAAATGTTTCAGTGGTGTCAGACTGAATGGCTTTTACATTCTTGTTCCATCAAACATTTTAAAATTTTATGGGTTTGTTCGGATTCAGAATGATAAATAGGAAGCAAATGTGGACATCTCCCAGAGGATAAAAATTCTAAATTCCATCCAATACTGCCTCTGCGTTTAGAAAGAAAACATGTTTTCTGGGCATTAAATCTGCAACTCTGAAGAGCTGGTCTGTCTCCCAGCTCCACCACTGCCCTGGACAAGTCACTTGAGACTTGACTACAGGAGGAAAGAAACTGCAAGAGCTATCCACAATCACCTGGGGTACATCCATTTATTCCATGTGTCGGGTGAAATCGTGTCCACATCAAGTCTCCACCCTTGGCCAGTCACCCTGTGGCCATTCACTCCATATAAAAGGGATTCACCTCATCCTAAATCATATGTTGGCTGAGGTCAGATGAACTTTACTTCATGCCGACTGCAAAAAGGGGAGCACCTCACCTGAAGACGTCCAACATTCCTGTGATGAATTCCACCTTCTGGGATCTGGTGCAATGGAATTTGGCCCAGCCTGAGAACAGCTTACACCCATATACAAGGCCTTGGCTACACCGCTACCCTTCTTGGGGGAAGCCTCTGGGGGGCCAAGAGGGGCTCCAGTCTGTCCCCCTACCCTGATCCTTGGTCAATCAGGACTTAAAGCAGAGGATCACATCCATCGTTTGGTACGGATGTGGTCTCAAGCTCTACTAGTGGCTTGGCATTTTAAATTCACACAAAAAGTTTATTCCCCGGTCCCTTCTCTATATAAAACCCTCCTAATCTAACAAACCATCCAATTCATCACCTGTAAAATGAGCATTATGTTTAAGTGTCGTGCCTCAGCTTGATCCCTCTGGGTGTATCAGGATCATCTATTTCTTAGTGTACATGAATGAATATAAGGGATCTCTGATTGTGTTCAGACCTCATTACAACCCAGAATAGTTGCCCTTTGGGTTTTCTGCATCGTGGAAACATTTCCTCTCTCTGTGATCAAGCATAGCACCATTTAAATACTTAAAAACTTCTCTCTGGCAAAAAGGGTTACTTTTTCCCTACTGACTTGCCCAGTCCTCTCTGTGCATCCAATTTGTAGATCTACACTGGCAGCAGCAAGCCGCTTAGTCTTTTAGGATAGTATTGGACCCAACTCCTGAAGACCTCTTCCCATTGACATCTAGGACAAAACTCCCATTAATCTCACTGGGATCAAGGTCCTCACCAGTTGACAAATGAATCCTCATCATGTTTCCTGGCATGTGACCCAGCCCTCATTTAGCAGGCTGGGAAGATAAGGATAAGGGGTAAGGGCAAACAGGGACAACCAGGACTACAGATGATGGTTTCTCATGCTAACCGCCTGATCTGTGCAACAGCTCCAGCTGCATCTCTGGAGACAGTGGAGGGACAAGATATGAGGAAGAGCTGTCAAAGACAGACAACACAGCAGTTTCAGTTGTGTATTTTAGTTCACCTCAAAGACCTCACTGCTTCATTTTTGCAGTGCCTTTGTCTTATTTTCCTTCTCATGCAAGCGTTCTGAATCATCTTCTCATTTGAGAGCCTCTCAGGAGGTCTATGGAGCTGAGGGTCAGCCCACTCCTCTCCACATCCAAGCAGACCAACTGAGGGTCAGCCCGCTCCTCCTCTCCACATTCAGGATGGGTTTGTAAATCACTTTACTGGGACAGAGTGTGATGGGGTACCTGCATTCCCCTTTCTAATTGCCCACCTTGCTATCAGATAGTCAAACCGAGGCAATACTACCAAGTCTGGGAACTGAACCTCAGATCTCCTCTACATCTTATGACTTGTTTTTGAACTCTGAGCAATTCTCTACACTCTTTTTTTTTTTTTTTTTCCCCTGGCTTCTTGGGCTTGTTAAATAGCAAAACAAAAGATAAAAGCTCACATAAAGTCGCAGCTGCTCGGCACCAACCCAGCTCTTCAACACCAAAGGGGTGTGCAGCAGTGAGGGGCAGCACGTGAGTTCTCTTTTCTGACTCAATGGGGGAGTAAATGTATCAGAAGGGGCTGATTTTGCAATTGGCACAGAAAGCTGTTGGACGCCTTGCAGTCCTTATCTTTCCAAGCAATCTGGAGAGCCAGCCCCCTTCACTGCCCTTCTGCCTTGGGAAACGGCTCTGATATAGAAGGTGTTTTCTGCTGCTTGCAGTAATAGCTGCTTCACTCCTGGGATTGCTCCTCTTCATACAGCTCCTTCCATAGGTGCAACAACAGGTCGTTGAAGCAGTGGTGCCGGGTCAGACCAAAGGCAGAAAAGAGAATTAAATAGTATTTCCCATCAGCCTGCTCCCACCAGGCACACTCCCTTCCACACACTGGTTACTGGATGAGCTTGATCCAACTCAACAGAGGTTTAGCTTCCCCATGCAAGTGATGCAAACAGATTTCAGGGAGAAATTTGAGTATGAACGTGCTTGTACGCACTGGTGTTTGCTGGATTTGGCCTGCATCTCTTGACAGCTGGATCCCACAGGTAAAAAGAAAGTGGGAAGTCATACAAAGGCTATAGACAAGCAAGAGCTGTGTTTTCATGAGAGAACGGCACATCTAGGCAGAGTTTAGGTCTCTTTTTAAGCCAAGCCCAAGTGCTGAGCATGTAGAGCAAAAGGTCACACAAAAGCTATCTTTGGGCTGATCAGACCCACAGCATCATGATGTTAAGCAAGACAAAGGGCAGATCTTATCCTCCCTTGTCACTCAAGGCCAGAGATAGTCCTCTTATGAAATGAGTAAAAAAGCAGATAAGATGGGGCTAACTCCTCTTTGGGCAAAATTTCCACAGCAGCCAGTCTTTCCAAGAAAGAAACTGAAAAATCTGACACCAAAGCACCTCTGAACCCCTCCCGTTCCCTGATGTTTTGCACATGTGTTTTAGTCCAAGTGCTCCTTGCTTCACACACCAGCCTCCTACAGAAAGCCTATTAACAGCCTAAGGAACATTAACATTAAGTGCTTTAATTATCTGTGGAAGGTTTTATATGGACAACCCATGAAGAATTTAGCTCCCATTTCTAAAGGATGAGCTATGTCCAACTTTGCTCGAAAACAAACCCACAGGTTTAAGCCCAGATCTGTGTGAGAACACTCATTTTAACATAAAAATGACTGAGTTTTGTCAAAGACTGACTTTCACCAGCAATGCAAAACTCTGCTTTTCAGACCAATGTGCCACACTTGCACTGAGAGGACAAACGGTACAAAACCCAACTGTGTTTATTTTGGTGCAAAATTTACATACAGAAAGATCCCCAGAGCATTTATTGTACAATTTAGAGCAAACAGCTTAATTTCTGAGCTCCCATTTCCTCTTCTTTAAAATGAGGGTGATGCTATTTGTGCGTTTTTCAGTTTAAATAGCACGTAGCAGGTGCCCCAAGCCTGCACACACTGCAGTCCTTTGCTAGATGGGCATCAGTGGGAAGGGGACACGGAAGGGGAAGGGGACCTTTGGAGGAGACATCAAGCTCTCCCTCACTTTGGATGGCTGTCTACAGAACACCATGCCTTGTCACTTAAACTATACTAATAGACTGTGGAAAGAAACGGGCACCTACCTAGACCGCCTTATTTTCAACTTGTATCTTAGGACAAAATTAATCAGGGCCTTTGTAATACTTGCTGCCCACCCTCATATTTAACATATGTGGGATTTACTTAAATGTGATTAAAATCCCAACGTTGGTCCATTAGCCATGAATCCCAGAATACCACTAGCACTGCCTTTTAAACTTCAACAAGCCCAGCCCCAGCAGTGGTTTACTGGAGTGTCTGCCACCCCCATGGCATAGGCTAAATTATTAACAATAAATGTGGAGTTATAGGCAGTGTGGACAGTGGCTGCTTTTTACATCCCCCTTGCTATGAGGAGAGAGATAATTTGAGAGGGGAAAATTAAAATAGCACAGCATGAACTAAGAGTAAACTACCTTCAGTAGCTATCAGGAAATCCAACCAAACAAGGGTTAACTGGGCAGAGCCAGAGCTGACTGTAAGTGGGAGGTTTGGGCTTTATTTTATTGTTGTCATTAATTTCCTTCCTTTTACTTTCAGTAGATGAGCACAGACTTATTTACATTAGACACAGCTGTGCCCCACTGAGGTATACCATAAGAAACATTAAGAGTAATAGAAAAAAGCAGCTGAAGTCACATGGATGATTTCTGGTACTAGCACCACCAAGGGCTTGTACTACTTTTTCTCTCTTTGGAACACACAAAGGCAATGTCAGTTCCTGAGATCTTTGCTGGTCCATCTGTAGGGTGTCAGAAGGAAGGGTGAACCACTCTCACTTTATAGGACATGAGAAGTTAATGATATGCTAGTTTAACTTCTTTACTTATGCTCTTATTGCAAAAATAACTAAGAAAGCTTTGATTTGAGATGTTATCAGTAGGTTCCAGAGTTAATAAATTGGAGGAGATTGTGTCTCTTTCTGCATGTCTCTGTTCAGAAGAAGGTTTCATGCTCATTCTCATTTTTGCATTTAGAAGTGTTTTTTTTTTCTGCACTCAGGAAGGGCTAGAGCCCTACAGAAACAGGGGGATACAGGAGGGCCTGTGTGACTCGGCCTGAACCACTCCCTTTCTTCATTCGATTCCTTTCCTCCTACTATTTTTCTCCCTCAGCTAATTAGATTATTAAAACATGTGCCTTTTGTGCAGCTCCAGGGACAGTGAGGACCTGACCTCAGCCAGGGGCTCAAGCACAAACTGTTGTTCAGGAGGAAGGGATGAGCTCCCCACATCCACCTTCACCCCGCTCCCTCCTCTGCTCCCTGGGACCTTGTTTATCTTCACGCTAGCTGAGTTTCCCAGGGAAACCCAGCACAAGGCATTCACCAGAAATTCATTAGCAGACCTGACTGTATCACTGCTGGACCGTTTTTACAGAAACCCCAGTAAATTAATCAGGACTCATGGCTCCCCTCCCTGGGCTGCTCCTCCAGGGCAGTGGAGCATCAACGTCCCAGTGTTGGTGGAAACAGGCATTCAGAAAGGCTGTGAGTCTCAGCAGGAGCCAAAGTGCTTCAGACTCCTGGCATATCCGAAAGTCAACGCCTCATTGCTACACGGCTTCCCACCCACCCAGGTTTCTGCACAGCCGGCCAGAGGCTTTATTTATGGGCTGGGATGCTCAGCAGCGAAACGGTTAGAGCTCTTGGCATCAGGGGTCATAATTACCCTTCCAAGTTAACACCCATTGAGATGAATGGGAGCACACCCTTTTTCTGCGGGTGTTATTGTTGCAGTCTGCCTGGCTGCAGACTCAAAGGAGAGAGTTTACCTTGGTTTGCAACCAGAAAGGCTAGAAACCGCCTCTTTCTCTCTCTCTCTTTCTTTTTAATAAAAGGAAAAGGAAAGTTTTGCTTTTGCAGATTTGTAGGGTGGGGAATAAAGGGGAATGGTGAAGTAATATCATTTGGGCCTGGTGGTGTGGTGGTGCTGAGCACCTATAAAGTCTTCTGGCTTTGGAGAGGATGAAGTGCTCCGGGAAATGAGCTCCTGGGTTCAGCCCAGTTTCCATCAGCAGCTGGGGAAAGTTGCTGTATTATCTTTTCTTTATATCTGAGAAAAGACTTGAACCTAATAAGCAGCTGGAGCTGCTAATCCCCCCAAACTGCTGTTTTTTCCTGCACTTGGCTGCTGCAGGTGCATCACCGGGGTACAGCCACCTCCCTGGCAGCAGCACCGTGGTCATGTCCATCTGAAAGATGGAGCTGGGCTATGGCCAGGGCTGCAGCATGGTTTGGACATCCCTCCAAGGGTATCTCAGCCTGCTCTGTAGCTTTGCCCTAAAACAGCTCTGGCAGGTGCAAGCTTGAATAATGGAAAAGGGCTGAGCCCTGACCTGGACAAGGGCACTTCCAGCCTGTGGGTGCTTCAGTCATCAGGTGTTCATATGGGTACAGCAGAGAAGATGCCAACCCCACGGGGGAGGAGAGGCTAACCCTACCTGCCTGCAGAAGCTGCTTTTCCCCCCAAGCAGAAGGAGTTGGCAGAGGAAAGCAACGTGTCTGCTGTTTAATCTCCCATTCCCATCCTGTCATGCCTTACCCATTTTGGCCCCCCTTTACCATTCCCTGCTCCAACCCAAGAATTCACCATCAGGGCAATGAAAACCAGTGGGGACAGCAAACTGGTGCCTGGAAGTCATGTTTGCAGGAGGAGATGTTTGCCAAGCAGCCCAGAGGGACACTGCTCCACTGGCATGGTGTTTTGTGTTGGGATAACAAACTCACCTCAGGGGCTCATGTACACTTGAAAGGGTTCAGTGGGAGAAGCAGCACAACACTGGTCCTCCAGGGAAGATGCAGACTTTGGCATCAGCTTTGGCTGGGATAATCTGGAGCAGTTAGAATAAAATAAACTACACTGGCACAAAGGTTTTGTTTTTTGATTAACGAGCTGTAGAATTAGCAGGGTGACTAAGAACCTGTAATGCTGCCCTCCCTGCTCACAGCATCATTTAGAATCATAGAACGGTTTGGGCTGGAAGGGACCTTAAAGATCATCGAGTTCCAACCCCTCCACCATGGCCAGGGACACCTCCCACCAGAGCAGGTTGCTCAAAGCCCCATCCAGCCTGGCCTTGGACACTTCCAAGGATAAGGCTTCCACAGCTTCTCTGGGCAACCTGTCCCAGTGTCTCACTACCATCAGAGTAAAGAAATTATTTCCAGTCTCTAATCTGAATCTCCCCTCTTTCAATTTAAAACCATTACCCCTCATCCTATCGCTACACTCCTTGGCTTGCGTGCATATATCCCAGGGTACATAACAAAAAGCAAGATGAAATATCTTTACTGCCCCACCCTACCCCATTGCAGCTGCTTTCCCTCGAGGGTACAAATAAAAGTTGCAAATACCCATGAGCCAGGGATTATTTGCAGGAAAAAATCATGCTGACCAAGGGTTTGAGGGTGTTTTCAGCCATGCTTTTCATTGTGGTAAAACAAGGTTCAGCTACAAGTTGCCTGGTGTGCAGCAGGAGCAGCCCCAAGGCCTCAGGAACTTGGGTTTTTCATCCCCTCTGAGGTCCCCTGTATTTGTTTGTGCAGCCAAGGTCCCATGGGGATACCAGTAGGATGCTCTGTGTGTGCAATGCAGAGGCACACACACATAGGTACAAACACAACCACGGCTGAATAGATAACCCCGAGGCAAACCATTTCCCACAGCCCCTTCTCCTTCAGCTCCCAAAGGTGGCAGGAGCAGGACGGTGGTGGGACCTGGGTATCCTGTGGGATGGCAGCAGCCCTTCCCAAGGGCCGTGTTCCTCTTGATCTCATTGCTCCAACCGCCTGGCCGCAGCCAGCTTCTGCACTCTGCAAAACCACACCTCAAGCACAGCTGTGGTGAGAAGCAAAATCATACTCAACGCTCTTATTTGGTTTTGGGGTTTGTTTGTTGTTTTTTTGTTGTTGTTGTTTCATTTTTTTAATGGCTGCCCTTAATCATAAAGGCTTCAAACATGCTGAAAATAAATTCCAGTTAATAAAATCCTGTAAAGTTGGGGGCTTTGAAGAGGTTTGTTTTGTTTTTAAGGAAAAAACATTGGCTAGGACAGGATTTTCCAAGGAATTGATACAGCTGGGCGGCCTCTCTGCAGAACCGAAACTGAGTCTGCAGCGGGTGCAGTCTGCAAACACCTGAGCGGCCCCAAGAGCTGGGGAGTTCGGTGTAATCACATGATCTTCCATAAAACCTTCCGGAATCGGATGTGAACTGTGTACTGTGAGCTGAGGATAACGCAGAGGATGAGTAACAAAACGAGGGAAGAGAAATTCTGTTGCCAAGAAATCCACTCCTAAGTAAATCCTTAGCTAAACAGGCTGCTCAAAAGCACTCAGCCAGTGCTGCCGTGACTGCACTCCCCATTATATTTCAGAGCAGCAGCAGCAGATAAAACACAATTAAAAACCCTCTTCCCGGCCAGTTGCACCAAATAATGAGGTTTTGCCAGCCTGAGAAATTTGTATGTTTGGAACCAGAGACGCAAATCAAAGTCCGCCTGGCAAATCCCTGCGCGGCTGTTCTCAGTTCTGCGGCAGCGACAACTTTGTTGTCTGCTGTTTGTTTTTCCTAGTTCAGCTGGGAGTCAGGCAGTTTATGTGAAAGCAAAAGGTGATGCTCTGCCTAGAAATAAACTGCTGCTTGAGCAGTCAGGGGCTGCTTTATAGCCAGCCTGAAAACAAGCCCAGGAAGAACTGGTGCAAATACAGAATCATGGAATCACTGAATGCTTGGGGTTGGAAGGGACCTTTGGAGATTATCTAATCCAACTCCCTTGCCAAAGCAAGTCCACTCACAGCAGGCTGGACAGGAACACATCCAGGTGGGTTTTTAATATGTCCAGAGATGGACATATCTCTCTGGGCAGCCTGTTCCAGCATTCTGTTACCCTCAAAGGAAGGTTTTTCCTCATGTTGGCATGGAATTTCCTATGTTCTAGTTGGTGCCCGCTGCCCCTTGTCCTGTCACTGGGCACCACTGGAAAGAGTCTCACCCTCTTACTGTGGGCTTGTGCTGATGCAAGCTGTGTTAGCATCACTCCTTAAGTCCTTGCATCAACTTGTTTGACTTGTTTTCACAGCAGTGAGAGTGGAAGATGCCCGTATCAGGGTAATCCAGCCTATGCAATCACTCAATGACAGCCACTCTTCCCTCTTTTCCTGCAGTTCCTTGCCCAGCTCTGATCTCTAGACCACATGAGCAAGGCTGGAGATGTCTCAGGTATTTCTGCATGGGGTTGGAGCAAAAGTGAGCAACAAAGATGATTTTAGGGCAACAAAGATGATTAAGGGATTGGAGCATCTGCCTTTTGAGGAAAGACAGATTGCTGTGACCCTTTAGCCTGGAGAAGAGAAGGCTGAGGGGAGACCTTATCAATGCTTACAAGTATCTAAAGGGTGGGTTGAAGGACGATGGAGCTAGATTCTTTCCAGTGGTTCCCAGTGACAGGACAAGGGGAAACAGGAACAAGCTGGAACATAGGAAGTTCCATTCAAAGATGAGGAAAAACTTCTTTCTGGTGATGGTGCCAGAGCCCTGGAAGAGGCTGCTCAGGGAGGGTGTGGAGTCCCCTTCTCTGGAGATTTTCGAACCCCACCTGGATGCAGTCCTGAGTGATGTGGCAATCCTGCTTTAGCAGGGGACTTGGACTAGATGAACTCTAGAGGTCCCTTCCAACTCCAACAATTCCATGATTCCATGGTTCTGTGAAAGTACCAAATGGCAGGGGGTGCAAAGCCTTGGCGAGACCTGACTGCCAGCTTAGCACTGGTGGACCCTGGCTGAGCCAGGTTAGCTGATGGGTAAAGTCAGTGTGGTTTCGTGGTTGGAGCACAGGCAGAAGAGCCGAGCTCTTGCTCCATCTGTCACCAGCTTCCTGTGCGAGCTGGAGTGTTTATTCACACACATGAGACTTGGGAAAGAGCTCAGAAAGCTGTTTTCTTTCAGACTCAACTGGCTGTTGGGTTAGATTAAAATGATACCATCGAGACTGCAAAGCAACCTCCTTTTCTGTGGTCATGCCCACGTAATGGAGACGCTCTCTGCTCTGCTAATATTTACAGGCAATAGATTTGGTCAGGCTCTAATGATACCCGTCCTTGCTTAACAGGACTTCCTTCGTGTACCCATCTGCGGTACTCATACCCCCGGCTGTCAGCTGTGTAAATTTGCTAAAAAGCAGAACTGCACAAATAACTGATAGGGGTGAGGGGTGGCCAGACCGGAAAAAATAAACGTATTTGCCGTGGGGTAACCAGACACGAAGGTTTTCCAGCTGGGAAGGGGGAAAGCAGCACTTTGAATGAAATAACTTTGTTTCAGGCCAAACAAGCACTTTGTCTGACCACAGTGATCTCTTAAGTGTTTTTATAAATTGCTCAGATAATTTGCTAAAATGAGAGAAGTTTTAATGAGAAGTGAAATATTTCTACTAAAAAATAACGACTTTTTTTTTTTTCTTCACTCAGGAACGATTTCCTGAAATTGCTTTTAGTCTGAAACATTGCAGTCAAACCCATCTGCATATTTTGGAGGAAAAAATTACCTCCTTTCACCTCACATCTTCTCTGCCTGCTAACTTAACTGTGTTCTCACCCATTTAATCCACTTTCCTTGCTTCCTCCTTTTCTCCTGTAACAAATGTGAATTTCCTGTCTTTTTATTATTTTCTTTTCACCCTAACCCGTTATCTGATCCGTGCTCTCTCAGTCCTGACCTCTCCTTCCTCCAGCTGACCTTCCTATCACACCACTAATATCCATTTCTCTTCTCCTCCCCAAACCCTCCTCTTCCCGTTTTCTTTCCCATAGCTGTGAATCACGGAGCAGCCCCGGGGAGGTGGGCTGCTGGCTGTTACAGGAATAAGAGTGAGTAATAAGGAGTAAATCCAAACCCAAGATGCACAGAGCTGGGAAGGGAGCCCTGCTGCAATATCCCCTGAGTGACATTTATACTGTGATAACCTGAGTCATAACTCTGGATCCTGTATCCTTAAATTGCAGGTGTGAAGTTAGCACAGAATCATAGAATCATAGAATCATTTAGGTTGGAAGAGACCCTTGGGATCACCAAGTCCAACCATCAGCCCTACTCTACAAAGTTCTCCCCTACACCATATCCCTCAACACCACATCCAATCTACTCTTAAACACCTTCAGGGGTGGCGACTCCACCCCCTCCCTGGGCAGCCCATTCCAGGCTCTGACCACTCTTTCTGTGAAAAGTCTTTCCTAACGTTCAGCCTAAACCTATCTTGCTGCAGCTTGCAGCCATTCCCTCTCCTTCTATCGCTAATTACCTGTGAGAAGAGACCAGCACCTCCAGATCTCTTTTATTGAGGGTGCCCAGAACTGGACATAATACTCAAGGTGTGGCCTCACCAGTGCTGAGTACAGGGGGACAATCACCTCCCTACTGGTCACATTATTTTTAATACAAGCCAGGATGCCATTGGCTTTCTTGGCCCCCTGGGCACACTGCTCACTCATATTTAGCCACTTGTCAACCAGAACCCCCAGGTTGTTTTCTGCCAGGCAGCTTTCCAGACACACTTCCCCAAGCCTGTAGAACTGCATTTGCTCCCAAGGATGTGGTCTTAAATTATTCAAGTCCCATCATCGGTCCCTTTGTGACGCTCATCACAATGTTAGGTGGCACACATATGACATTGGGACTCTGCCCTCTGGGTCCCCCTCTACCCCGGTGTGATGTGATAAGGTCTTTGTCAGACTTTGTAGGCTTCCCGGACTGCTCTGCACACAACAAACATCTAAAGATGGCTCACAGCCAGCACTGGGTTGTAAGGGAGATGTGGTGTTCATATGGAGGGTATCTGATCACGTACTGCAGGCAGGGATCACTAATAAAAGCCAGTGCTCTTTGGAGGGCAACTTTGCAAGCAAACAGGACACAAGAAAGGAGCTAAATATTCCCTTTCTCCCCACAACTCTTTTGTTCACAGTTTGCTGCCATCCTCCTTGCAGTAAAAGAGCAAAGCAGTAGGACATCTGATCACTTCTCCATGGTATTCAGTGATAGGACACATGGGAATTGTTCAAAGCTGCACTGGGGGAGGTTTAGATGGGACATCAGGAAGCATTTCTTTACCTAGAGGGTGGCCAAACACCGGAACAGGCTCCCTAGAGAGGTGGTCGACACCCTAAATCTGTCAGTGTTGAAGAGACACTTGGATGTGCTTTATATGTGTTGAAGGACATCCTTAATAACAGGCTTTAACTTTTGGTCAGCCCTAAATTGGTCAGACAGTTGGACTACTTGGTTGTTATAGGTCCCTTCCAACTGTTCTGTTCTGTTCTGTTCTGTTCTGTTCTATTCTATTCTATTCTATTCTATTCTATTCTATTCTATTCTATTCTATTCTATTCTATTCTATTCTATTCTCCTTTTATCAAGTGGATGGGTAGGGATTTGAACACTCACCCCTTAATAATCCCATTTGTGCTCTACAGAGCTACATTTCCAAAGGTGCAGGTTTGACTCTGGTGTTTCTCAATCCAAATTCACATTCAACCCAGAAATAGTCCCCCTAGATGCTCAATCTGCTGATGCCTTTGAAGCTTCAGAGCCCACAGCTGGTTTAATGCACCAACTTGGACTTTCCCAGTGGAGCTGCCCCAAACTGGGAGCAGCAGGCAGCCCTGCAGCCAGGCAGCAGTACACACAGGTTTTTGTGCTGCGGGGGATTGTGTAGCGCTGGGGTTCCCCTAGGCTCAGGGAGTCTCTGAGGTGGAGAGCCAGCACAGCCACATGTGCTACCACCCTCCCGGGCAGCAAGGTCTGGTTAAACACCAAAGAGGAACCAAGGGGCGTCCTGTGGGAAATGGTGGTCACCGAGAAGAGTTTTGGTTTTGTTGAAATTTTCCGTGGAAAAATTCCCCCTTTTCAAAGAAAAGCTGCATGTTCACTTGTTATGGAGAAATAGATTGAGATACATATAAACATTTAAACACTAATATACATAATGTAAACACATCTGTCTGTCTGTCTGTGTGTATACATATATATATGTATACATCTACAGAAACATATTTTGATTTGAGGCATTCAGTGTCTGTTCTCCAGTAACAAGTGTTTCCAAATCCTAGCGAGCTTCTGTGCAGCAAACAAAAAAAGGCCAATTTTAAAATCCCAGAACTGAAAACCCAATCTTTACAAGAAATTGATTTAAAAAACAAAACAAAAAACCCCAACAGAAAAGCCCAACCACTGCTGCTGGTCAGCATTGACTAACCATCTGCAGAGGAGCACTTCACTGGCATGGATGTGGTAGAAGAGTTGTCATCAAACTCTCACAGGGGGACCAGACCAGAGGTTTTGCTCTTCGTTCTCAGATCAGTTGCCAAAATGGATTAAATGGACCAGAGAACGGACATTTTTTGGTATAAGAACATCTGTGCTAGGGCTTTTTAATTATGATGGAGAAGGGTGTAAGCTTTGCTGCCATATTTGAGTGTGAATTGCCACCTGGAATGGCTTGAGTATCTCTGCTGACCAGAGATATCCAGAGGTATCTCCTCTGGTATCATCCAGAGGTAACTCTGGTGTGTCCTGGCCTGACCTCTTCATTTAAGTAGGTTTCAGTTCTCCTGATTGTTTGGAGATGCCCAGAGCCTCTCTGGATGTGCTTTTTGCCACTTGTGTCAAAGAAGCGGGACTTTGTGGTGCAGATGGACTGACTGGCCTTTGTGGACATCACAAGTTTGTTGTTCCTCTCTCTTAAGGTCATACAGCAGCGGGATCCTGCAAGCGCACATCCTGTGCAGGAGCTCAAAGCACAACCTCTTTTCACTGTAGCACAAGGAATAAACAGCTACAGAGACAAAGCAACACAACTTCTGCGGGAACTTCACTGCCCGAGTTGGGTTTTTTTCTTAACCTTCTTCTGACTTCATTCATATACCCCCAAAATTTCCTATACCTCTCTCCTCCTACACAGGGTTTCTCTTCTAAACCACTCACTTCTCTCCCCCTTCCTCTAAGGAAGCTTTCTTTTCCCTGTGCAGGTTCTTTAATTTAAAGGATGTCTGTGTTACCAAAAAAAAAAAAAAAAATCCAGTCTCTTTGTTCTTACTTCTACACAAGTTTCCTTTTAAGTGGCTGGAGAGACCTTGATTTCTCCAAGTGCCAGAACCCTTTGTCAGGTTGGCTCTCTGATCAGGCTCCTCGGTGGAGCTAAATTCCTTGCAAAGCTTGCCCACATTTAGCCAGCAGCCCCTTTGAGCTGAGTCTTGAAAAACGGGCTGGTCCTCGGGAGGCAGCTATCTCTTTGTCCAACCAAGCTCCATTTGAATGGGTAATCATCAAAGTTTAACGAGCCTCTTTTGTGAGCCTTATCCCAGGTGGAAGGACTTTTAGATTATTTTTTTTTCTCTTGAGGGTTTTGGCTCAAAAATGTGTAGGCAAGAAGGGAAAGCAAAGAGCTCCATACCCAAAGCAGATTTTGCTGCTTGTTACCTGCCTTAAGCCTTTGCAGTAAAATTGCACCAGTAATTCAGACCAGGTGCAAGGAAAGAGAGGGAAAACAGATTATCACCCCACCTTCTATTAGCTAATTTGTGCTTTGACAGGACATGGAGAGAGAAGGCAAAAAACCCCATTGAACTAGGGTTTGAGAAAGTCCTTGGCTTTTTTTGGAGCCTGAAAGTTTCCAGTTACAACTTCACCTTTGCCCACTTTGCCTCCAGCCCAGCTCTCAGGTGCTGTGTTTGTGCTTGATTTCTGACCCAGGAGCAGAAGAGTCTTAATTATGAGACTGTGACTAGAGAGAAGGAACTCTTCAACTCATTGTTTACCTACCTTGGAATAAACTCAACCAACCTTCTCCTGGTGGTCCACGAATCTAAGAAAAGATGATGTCAATGAAACACTACCTGTCTTTTCGGCTAGCTGGTTACTCTGGGATATCTGTAGGAAAGGAGAGGATAACTAAAGGAGGAGAAGAAAAAAGGATAGCTAGGAAAGGAGAAGCCACCACGCTTCCCATCCCTGGTTGCACAAATTCTTAATTACTTCAGGTTGACCTCTGTGGGTGGAACTCAGGCAGTTTCTCCAGTTGAACCTTCTGCCCAAGCACTGGGGAGGGAATTGGAGGATGATAGCTGTGCTGTCAAGATAAGTTATTTGCCAGAAAATCAGATCAGCTTTTGTTGTTGTTGCTGTTTCTTTCTTTCTGGGATAAGAAATGCTGCTAAATCAGCTAAAGTAAATCACTGACAGAGGCTGCAGAAGATTCAAAGTTGTGGGCGTGTTACTGCCTGGTTGTAAAGCTCTGACAGACACGTAGAAGAGGAGGTCACTACATGGGTAATTAAATTAAAAATTAATAAATGGGCAAGGGACTGCATTATCAGTGCAAAATGGTTGCTAATGGTCACAGTGAGGTCACAGAGTCATCTATCTAAAGGGGGTGTAAGAGTTTATATGGTCTGCCTTGGCCAAAGGCTAGTGACAGCTTTGGGTAGAAGGGGAAAGAGTCCATCTGGTATTTAGGTGCCCAACTGAATTAGGAGTGAGGCACCTAATGTTCTAAGGGATCTGCAAACCACAAACCATAGGCTCAACAAACCTCAGAGAAGGTGAGCTCTCAGATGGCACATGGTTTGGGAAGGCATTTTTTCTGGGAAAATGGTTTTCCTGCAGATTTTTTAAGATTATTCCATCTACATCTCCTCTTGATTCCACCAGTTCCCAAAGTGGAACCCACAGCTTTCTGGTGGCTTGAGCCTCTCAAATGGACCCATTCTCACCATGGGTCCCAGAGGAATGGTGAAGCATCCAAGAAGGACTCAGGCTCAGGTGGGTCTCAAACAGTTGAGTTGTGAGGGTTGCAGAGGGAGCAGACTACCTGTGTTACTGTCTTGCAGGACACCATGTACAGTACAAGACCCAAAGGGACATCTAGGCTTTAATTCGACTCAACGTCTTGAAGACTGGGGAAGAGTGGGAGGCAAATTAATCAGAACTGAGGCAGCAAAGCCACAACAGGACATGGTGAATTCTTGGAAATCAGGCCTTAAAAATAGGTATTATTTCCTTGTTTCATTTTTTTTTCATGAGAATTGAAAATAAAATAACAAAAGCAGGTCCTCTTTCAGTAAATGGTTTGGGCTGATTTGCCAGCTGGGAAAGAATGTCTTCAGCAGAGCTGAAGCAGCCCGTGGCTGTGGTTTAACAAACACCTCTCAGAGTACATCTGGGGCAGAGTGGGGGGGAAAGTAAAAGAGAAAGAGATAATCTGGCTGCATTTGCACAGCCTGTTTACATTTGCCTGGTGAAAATGCTCTGGCAAATAAGTTTGCTGTGAGGAATGGTTGTGGAGGCTTATTCCTCCACCTACAAATTCTGCTGCTTGTGGCCTTCAAATGTTCAGTTTTCAGGTCTGGTGCTTAGGCTGTGCCTTGGGTAGGACCACAAGCCATTTTCATGCTCCTGGTGAGGGCGCTTTGAGTGGGGTTGATGTCTGACAGTTGACAAGAACATAAGCATGAGTCAGAGATGCCTACACTGGCTTCCTACACATCCATCCACTGTGTCATCTCAGTGCAACCAGGCTTTTATTGCTCCTACTGCACTGCTCTGCCTGGGCTTCTCAGCTGGTTTAGGAATCCCCATGCAACAAGGTATAAAGCAGGGTCATCATCCAAGCCTGTCATACAGCCATACATATGGCTGCTAGGAGAGCTTCTCAAATTCAGAAATGCTGTCTTGATGTTCTACCTCTGACCTGAAATGCCAGCTTTACCCCTACAACAACTCTCTGCATGTCCTCCAGTTGAATGGAGGCTCATCTTAAGTTTAACAAAGTCTCTTTGTGAACCTTACTCCAGGCACAGGGATCACTCCGTCTTTCCTTGAGGGCTGGAGGCAGGAATCAGATAAAGAAAGTGGCCTCATAGCCAAAACTCTTTTCTCTATGATACCAGTGTTGCAGCACTCCACCACTGTGACACTGTGGAACAAATTACCGTCTTTCTCCCCTTCACCACCCAGGAAGAGGGAACCTATAGGTTAGGGTCACCGTCTCACACCTCTCCCATGCTCCATGGATGGAGCACTCTCAGTCATGTTGGATCGATTTAATTGGACCTCTGGGCAGCTTTTGGATATGTTAGGAGGAAAAAGCTGGATGCTATTTTTATCTGATTATCATCCAAACCAAGGCAACGTGACAGGCTTCAGAATTAAATGCAGCATTAAAACCAGTTGGGCTGCTTTATTGCCACCACCTTAATGAATGAACACCTGGATAGAGAAGGCAGGTCCCAACAGACCAGGGTTAGACATTTGGCAGCAGTATCCAGGGCATCTCTCAGCAGTGGAGTGGTTAACACTCACGGGCCTTCCCAGACAAAGCGTTTTAATCGCTGAGCACCAGTTAGCAACGCCTGCTCCCATGAATGCACCGACGTCTCTACTTTCTCTCAGCACTAGCTATTTCCAGCTTTCAGGCAAACAGCACTTCGCATTCAGCTAATTACTCTGAGAGAGCAGCAGGGTTTCTGGAGCTGCAGATTTCACGCAGTTTCTATTAATATCCTCCAGGGCTTCCAGGTTTGTGTTCCCTTGGGATAACACCAATCTCCCTCTTTGCCATAACCACTCAGATCTTGTGCATCCACTCACTCCCAACCACTTAACACGGCAGCTGGCTAAAAATTTCCCCTTATCACATAACCCTCCTGATAAAGCTGCTTTGCAATAGCAGTGAGGACCTGGATTCCCTTAGACCTGCCCCTGGCCCCAGTGGAGGTTGGAGCCTCCCAGCAGAAGAGGAGCAGATGCCTTGGGCTGGAGCTGTGCTGGACTTGGTGCTGTTTCACCCCTCACTGTCACTCTCACCTTGCTGTCCCCAAGAACTCGCTGCCTTGAGTTAACACCACAGCTCTAGAGGGCATGAGGAGGGGCAGGTACCAAAAACCAGCTCCCACAAAAGCCAGCAAGCTCAGGGGGGACACATGAAACATGCCTGAAAGGAGATGCTGAGGAGAGGGATGCAACATTGGCATCTCCAGGACTCAGCAGCTCACCCTGGGCTGCAGGGTCCCTGCCTGGCAGCCTCCCCCAGTGTGGGAGCCCAGCCAGCCTTCCCAATGGGAAAGGCAGAAAGAAAGGGAGCCTCCTTTCCCCCCACAAATGGAGGGAAATGAGCATTGGCATAGGAAAGCCCAAGATAGAATGCTTGAGAAACCAAAGGCAGCTTTAACAATATGCATTTGCAGCACCTTCCTCTTGCCTCACCCAGCCTTGACTGGAGGTGAGGATTCAGAGGGGGCACATGCGTCCCGGTTTAAATAGCTCATCTGGCTTTGCCTTAAATTTACAGGGATTACTGTGAATCAAAGAGTGCACAGCTGGGAGTTCAAGGAGTTTTTTGTTCCTCCGAATTACATGAATCCTAAAAGATCTCTGGCATCAAAAGCACACATTAACCCCAGCAACTTTGTTATCGTCATAAGGGACTTGTTTTTACTCTCTGTTGCATGATCCAAAGCTTAAAGTCAACAGAGCCATGTCTGTTGACTCCACTGTGCTATTAGCCTGATAGCAGAGCTTGTATCCACCCTCTTTAGAGTGATTATAGAAAACTTGAGATAAAGCTAGAAAATTTAAAAAAAGACAAGTACAAGTAAGTGCATGTAAAAATGTGAAAAAAAAATGTATTTATTCATGAATCCTCCTGGTATTTCTTGGGTTCTTGAGTCACAGGGTTTTTTTATTAAAGAAATTTTCTCTCCCATTTCTTTTTGAATGATTAACAGCAATAACTCGCTAGTGAGAGCTGGGGAAACAGGGTACTACTTGCATTAGAAAAAAAAAGTGCTGTCCTATCCTATGCAAAGAGAGAAAGGCAAAAAGGAATAGCTGTAATCCCCTAATTACTTGTAGCCATAGTCACTGACTGTCCAGCATCTTCTTTAAACCAGTGGCAATCCTGAAACTCAGAGCAGGACTTCATTGTTCTTCCAAAAAAATCCAACATTGTGTTAGTGTAAACTAAAGAGTTTCAGGCAATAAAAGGCTGGTTTGGGGATGGTTGGCGTGGAGGTTACAGGCGACAGCTGGTGGGTGTCTGATGTGGCTGCCCTTTCTAGCTACCATCTGGACTTTGCATAGGACGTGCAAGAATAAGCTACTTATACCTTAATAAGGAAAAAGCCTGTAAAAATGGAATGGGGGGTGGTGGTTTGGCTACAAGATCACTTCACAAATAAACAGGAATGTGAGCTTGGGCTTTCCTGCTCCACTCAGGCTAAGACAGGGACTGCAGCTGGAGACTGAAAGCACCTAGAAGTTGTGGGGATAATTAAATGCTTTGTCCCTGCTGCACTAGTGTGTGTGCAAGTTTTTAAAACTTTTTTTTTTCTTTAAAAATACATTTAATTATTAGCATTTAATCACAGCAGAATCAGGAACAGTAGTGCACCAGCGGGGCTGATTCTTCCACCCAGACAAACCAAAAGGAAAAACCTGTTGTTGCAGTTCATGGGGAAAGGAATGGATGGAGCCAGGGCTGCAAAGTGAGAAGGAAATAAAGCAGGAGAGAAACACAGGACCAACACACTCTCTACACAGTTGTGAGTGTGGTCTGCCATCAGTGCACATTTACAGTACCTTCAGCAGGAGGGCTGCATTTGGGTTGACCAGATTTAGCCCCTTCCTTCAGAAAGGGTAGTTTCACTGGGCTTGGGTTTTCACAAAGCCACTTGACATTGTATAAATAATGTAAAGTTGGCATAAAAAGGTATTAAACTCACTTAAATACCAGCTCCCCTGCAGGAGGGATTCAAAAGGCCTTTAGGGCCTGTTTGACTCCAACTCTTGGTTCACCTTGGCTTGAAGGTGACCAGAGTGGAGTTACCACAGGAGCAATGCCGAGAGCTGTCAGCTTAAAATAAAAGGTTTTGGCATACCAGCCCTGTCCAATCTGCCTACAGATGTTTTGCATTGCCCCTCTGTCCTACCAGTCCAGGCATGGTTGGACAACTTGGTTCTGCTGGAACTGGTGGTGAGTTGGGATCAACCCGAATCAGCTGAGCTGCGGGGGAAATCACATTTCTGCCAAGAGAGACAGAGGCTGCCATGGCTGTTCCTGCCAAAGCTTATCTGTCATAGCTTTAATTTGTTCCCCTGGGTCCCAGCTCTGCTCCCTTCCCATCCTTGCAGTTGGCCAAAAGGAAGCAAGACTCATCACTGAGCCTCTTTGGCGCAGCCCCTGCCCGCAGCAACCCCTTCCCACAGGAATTCCCGGCTGAGGAATTGCAGGTGGTTTCCAGTGTTTGGAGTGTGGCCTCTCTGGGAGCCCAGAGGCACATGATGCTTCTCCTTCCAGACCCTTCATTCCATCCTATCCCATGCCATTTGCTTCACTGAGCAGCATCATGTGGCAGGCTATTTGCCAATTTTACAGAGATACAACTCTTTGTCTTCTCAGTTTTCAGTCCTTTTGCCCCCAAACCCCTTTGCCCACGTTAGCATGCATTTGCTGCCCTGCTGCAAATAACTCACGGCATCACTAAGATGTGGAGGGGGCAACACCTGCGAACATTTTGCTCCCTGTGGTAGGGCTTAAGCCATGTTTCAACCCCTGTCTCAAGCAACCCGTCTTCATATTAGCATCTGATGTTACCCGTTATCTAAACGCACTGGGCCATAAACCTGCAGAGCAGCAAGCAGATAACCAGCAACATCAGGTGCTACTTAGAAAGCATTTTGTTCCCGATTAAAGCCAAAACACGCTCTAAGAGCTATTGAGGGAAAGTGCAGAGCATTTGATTTCCCTCTTTTGCTAACGCACTCAGAGGAAGAGGTGACGAGTTTATGGAAATGGCTGCAATTTGCAGTCAAACGTGGTGCATACATGAATAGGAATTGGAAGCGAGGAGCCAGGCAAGCAATATACGCACGGGTTTCCTCCAGCGATGCTGACGGAGCTTGTACAAACCAATTAGCCCCTCTTTGAAGAAGAACCCTATCCCTATCACCATACCTTTTATTTCTTAGGAGAAAAAGAGGTGGTTACTTTTTCACTAATTCCTTTTTTTTATATATATATATATATATATAAATCTTCTCTTCGATTTTCCTGTGGAAAAACATACCTAAAGATCCATGGAACTGCTTTCCCGTGCTCTCACACGGTTTTACCATGAGGTAAATTTATGTGTGTCAAATAATTTGCTCCTTATGCCAATGTCACAGAAATAGGAGTGTGTGGGAGGGCTGGTGGCTTCTGTTTAGTGGAGTTGCCAAAGATTCTGATAATTAGCAATTGGAAAGACTTGTACTTTGGAGGTGTAGAGTAGTCCAGGGAGGCAAGTCTAAGCTTGTCTAGACTCTAGTAAAGGCTCTCCATGGACCTGCTGCAAAAGGGATATTTGGGCTTGGGAATCGTAGCGTGTGGCTAAAGTAGGCTTTTTAAAGGACCTCCAAATATTGTGACTGGCTTAGGTTCAGGAATGTGCATCACTCAGCCCTGCCGCAAGTGAACCAGGCTTGTATGTGTTCTGACCAGCATCTTCAACTGCTACCTCAGCTCAGGAGCATTAGTAGAAGTTGATGGAAGCTGCATTAACTTGTAATACCTTAATAGCTCCAGGCTGCTTATCATACCAGTGGCTGTGTCAGGACTGACAATGATGGACAACCATCATTTTACCTCTTCTGGTTATTTACACTGGTGAAAAGTGGAAGCAAATCACACTTGAATGTAGCAGTGACAGCAAGAAGCTTAGATGGACTTTGGGCAGTGGGAGGAAAGCTTTTCAGCAGGCCAACTGCTGTGTGCTAGTGCCAATGACCTGTTGAAGTGAATATGGCTTGTCCTGTGTATGACCTGGAGCTTTACCTGCAGCCTGACCTGCCTCGTCCTTTCCTACAACTCAGACTTAGCCACAAAGGAACTGTTTTGTCCTGCCATAGCCCCAACAGCACCCCATGGGAGTCTCTAACATGGGAGCAGGTTGGGGAACCTTCTCCTTTGCAAAAGCTGGAGATGCCAAAAGGAGATTCACTGTGGCATTGCTCCCTGTGGTGGCCAGGTGGCCAGGGATGGCATTGCCAAGCTGCAGTGGCTCCATGCCTGCTTGACAGTTAAGCAAACCCCCCCTCAAGTCCCTCAGCATCACACACACTGGATAAGTTTTTTCTTTTTAGGGAGAGCAGCTAATCCAGATTCCAGCAGCTCAAGCAGGGGGGGAAGCCTCTAGTCATCCACATCATCTGATGTGCACCGCCACATGTTGGAGGGAAAGCTGGAGACCAGCTGAAATGACAGCATCTGAAGGAACTCAGTCCATCTTCCAGCATGCACCCAGCTGCCAAAGCTTTGGGAAATGCCTTTTTCAAGAGGACCAGCATGTTGAACTTAGCTCAAGTAGCTCTTTAGAGCTGGAATGGGTTAGTGACCTGTCTCTGGAACAAACCAGCAGCAGATTTGAGGTGAGAGGGTCCGGATGGAGGGCAACGGGGGTGGAAAGAGCAGGTTGGGAATGTCTCCATCAACACAACTGAATCCAGAAGGAGATGCATGTTGACAGCCTCAGTGTCTAGCTTTCGACAACTGATTTGGCAAATTTGGGTCTGTGCAAATAACTAAGAGCAGATGTGTCAAATGTTTTTTATTTCCTAGAATTAACACTAGATACAAGGATACTAAAGGAAGCTGCCTGTATAGCCCTACCATGGGAGTCTCACTGACCTTCTCATCCTTTCTCTTTACTATTCCCAGACCAGATACTGCTTTCACTTGTGCTAGAATAAACTACTTTGACTGGAGCCGTGGAAGATATTAAGCAGCACATATGAGAGCCGAGGAGGAGCAGCTCTTTTCACACCATTTGCTGTGTACATGCTGATAATGAGTTTGCCTGTTACTTGCCTTTAGTCTCCTGTTGCAAGTCATTTTGATGCAAGGGGCTCACCCTACGACACAACATCTCTCCTGATTTCCCCTGCAACAGAAAGACTTTCGAGATCCCATTTATAACTCTGTTCACACAAAATGTGACAGTTTTAGCTGCATTGGAAGACCAGCCTGACCCTGGCAGCCGCCAGCACTGTGATCAGAATAGTTATCAGGCAAACCCTGGTATGTGATGTCTGGTTGTGATGTGGTGGCAATGGAGGAATTTATCTGTTCTGGCAATAATGCAATCCACGCATCACCGGCAGCGATAGTCAGTAAAGCACAGCCCTGCAAAAACAGACAGGTGGAGTAGGATTCGTCTGGAAGACAGGCACACAAGTCTGAGCTAGCCATCCTGGACTCCCCTTACGGTCCATGGGGAAAAACAGGTTCTTTCAGGGAGTGACTCATCTCATCCTAAAATAGGTCAGAGGAACTGCTCTCCAGCAGCTTCTGACTCCTCTCCACAGGCTATAAAGGGAACCCGAGGGAGACTAGTACAGATTTAAGCAACTTATTTTCACTTGTCTAATGTTCATTGATAAAGTCTCAGCCAGGTTGTATAAAGTTTTCTGGAGTCAGTGGGAGTAATGTCAACAGGCTTTGGACCTGGCGAGTCATGATCTGAGTCAGATTCTGCATTTCTCAGAAAATCCCCGGGTGTTAAGAGCCAGGCAGGCCTGAGCCAGAAGGAAAACTGTGTACCTTAGCCCTATTTTCTGGAAAATAACAACAGGCAGGTAATACATCCAAACAGGAAGATTCTGACTTTTATTCAAAAAAAATTAAGTGGTGTAAGACATGGCAAAATTTGGTGGGGGCACCTTTTTTCCTGGGTATCCTTCCAGTGAAAATGAGGTCATGCTGTCTCAGTTGCTGGGACTCTCATCATCTTTCAGCCCAATGCATTCTCCTTCCTCCAAATTTTCCCCTTAATCTAAAATATGTTGAAGTCAACGAAAATCCATGATGCTCGGGAAGAAGTGCCAGCACTTTGCAAGAATCCCTCACTGGGAGAAGGGCACCAGATTTCTTGCTAACTCCTCCCTTCACCCTCTTTCAGCAGAAGCTGATAACAGGATTATTTTTTATCAAGATGCAGATACTACACACAACCAGCACAAAAGATCAGTGATTAGCCTTTGGATAAGCAGCCAAGATTGCTTTTTCTTCACTTATCAATCTGGTATTTGAAATTCTAGGGAGCTTTAGTGAGTGGGTTTTCTTGAGAAGCTGAAATCCTTCTTTTTAACCCTCATGCAAAGTTTCTACTAACTTCACTGGAATTAGTCTCTGATTCAGGATAAAACCAAATAGCTGTCCATGAGCTGTCTGAGATCAGGAAGATCTTGGGTTGCCAGGGATTTCCTTTTCCTTCCTTTGCCCCACATTTTGACACAGACTGTAAAATGAGAACAAGTTGTTTCCTGGGGAGTAGAGCAGGGATGAAAATACCCAAATGCATGGGGAGGTCTACCTGCAAGCTACACATCTGAGCTTCTGTTGGAGATCTGGTGCAATTCTGCTGCTTGAAGGCAGACATCTGGTTCTGCCTGAGATGCCTGAGGGCATCTGAGATGTCTGCACAGGGCTGACCGGTATGACACAGGAGCTGCAGGAAACTCTTCTTGAAATCCCCATCATTTGGTAATCAAGTTCCAAAGACCAAATAACCCTTTTTCTGTTCAGCCCCAGCTAATGATGATTCATTTACACATTCAAAGATGCAGTTGGATAGGTACTGAGTACCAGGTGTCCCTGTAAAACTATACATCTGTGCAAGGAGCTAGAGATCTTGCTTCCTTTTAGAATCTACTTGAATAGAAATTTTCAAATTTGGCCCTGAACTACTCAGACAATGATTGTTTATACCTGCAGTGGAAGAGGAGATTTTTTTTCTTTTCCTTGTGGCCCTCCAGTACTATTTCACTGACTGAGCAGGACACTTTTTAAAACAACATCTCCTGTGGGCTGAGAAGCTAGACACCCACAGCCTGCTTTGGATCCACATGCCTCAGTCCCTCTTTCCAGTTCCTGTGGCCTTTTGAACATTAAAATCCAATCAAGCCCACATCTTTCAATCTTCAGGGGTTTGGAGGAAGGGCAAAGATCAGTATGGAATGGCATATCCACGTAATACATCATGTTCAATGCAAACCTCTCTGTCCTTGTGATGGAACCAGTGCCAAAGGACTGAGACAAGTCCATTGTAAACAGGAGCAATGAAGCTCCTGAAAATTGGCCAGGTGGCTTTGCCTTGCAGTGTGGACCTCAGAGTGAGACCTTTTGGCACAGCAAATAACCCTCCATGTGTTCAGCACTCTGCTTTCCACCTTCTGACCTTCAACACTCCTGGAAGGATCTTTTCTGAAGCTGTTGCTGATGCAAGCCTGCAGATCCTTCCTCTGGCAGAAGCAGATGCAGGAATTTGAGTTTAGGATAAGCATTTTTACCAGCACTTGGTGGTTTTCTCACCTCCTTTAGCCCCAGTTCTGGGAGCTGACATGAACACCACATTAATTCTGGCCAAGATTTGCAACAGGAGGCTTCAAGTGCTTTGTAAAAGATAGTGAAAGTGTTGTAGCACCCCAAGGAAGGAAATCCCACAGGTCTTGGTGGAGTACATTGAACCCCACCTCTGTGTACAGGCAGAGGTTAAGCCAAGCAGTTGGCTCTCAGGCCTTCTTGAGTGAGCAGCACAGAATTAGAACCAGGAGGGTAGTAAAGGGAGTCCTGGCACATCAGGAGAATAGACTGAATAAGAATAATGCTTTAGATATAGGAAAAAATCAGCCAGAAGAGGGTTTGCTTTGACAGTCAACAGGTCTTAACTGCACACTCTCTGTTTTGCATTGGCATGGAGGAGCCCTCAAAGGCAACGCTTCCCAGCAAGAACCTGCCGCCTGTCTCCCGTGCTCAGGCAGTTCAGCAGAAAGCAGTGCATTTATTTTTAGTGCTGTGCAGCAATCCGGCAATTTCGGGGGGATGTTCTCAGGAAGCAAATTTTCTGACAGTTTCCTTAAAAAGATAAGACCATTTCAGTAGGGGAAAATAGCACAGAAAACCACCGGGAGCTTTCTGTTACGTGTCTTGTTCTTGTGAAAGTCGCCTACTGACACCCTTTCATATAAGCCAAGTGTCTATCTGAACAACAGGAACCTTCTTCCAAACTGCTTATCCGCCCCAGCCAGGAATGTTGCCTCTGATCCCTGGGGACATTGCAGGCAGGTATTTCCTGGGCCTGGCTGTGATTCCCCCAATTCCTCTCCATCGCCTGCCACCTGGGATCCACCACCCCACCTCTCCATCTGCTGCTGGGATCCTGTGACCTCCTTGAGCAGTTTCAGACAAAACCAGAGCCCTTGTCATGGCTGGGAGGTTTTGCACAAAGAAGATCCATCTACTTGTGTGACCTTAGGGAGGGAGTGGTAACACCAGGGAAGGGAGGAAGGCAATTGTCTTGCACTGGCACAGCTGCTTACCCAGGGAATATCTATTCAGACTTAGGAGAAAACAGATGGTTTTCTCCCACTGGCCAATCCATTCTTGCTTTTTCTTCCTGACACTGCCAAAAAGGGTCACAGCAAGAATGGTGATTCACTTCTGCATCCCAAATGGACATTCATTACCCTCTCCATCCCAGGTGCAGATAATGCGAAAGCACAAGTGTCCAAACTCAGGTTGCAAAGAAAGAAGTGGATAATGAAGTTTCTTGACCTGTTGGCTTGAGTAAAAAAGTGCAGCTTTCCCTGCCCAGCCTCAGGTCTGCTTGTGCCACCACCACGCACAGCTGTTCCCCCTCTGCTGCTGACCATGCGCAGGGGGAAAATAGGAGACTTGTTACAGAGCCAGGGTCTGAATCGTATTTCAGCAGCTTGGCCGTATCCATGTGCTCTAAGCCACGAGGCATGCAAACTGCTCAGCACAGAACAACTGCTCTGGCAGCCCATGGCCAGAACCAGGCACACTTGGGCACGTCGGACGCTGACCCAGCCCACCACGGAGGTAACTGTAAGATCCTGTTATCGCAGGGCCAAAGCTGCGTCTTCCGCTCGGGGAATAAATGTTGTTGCTTTGTTGTAGTAGCTGTATAGAGGCAAGAGACTATTATCCAGCAATTATGCTCTATCTCACCGACGTTATCTCGTAATTGCACGTTTGCATGTACTTCTACTTGCAGGGTGGGTACAAGGAGGAAGGTGAAGTGGGGTTGCCTGTCTGGAAGATATGGAGTACCCAAGGGACCTGCAGCATTGCAGCAGTGCAATTGCACTTTCACATCAGAAGAGAGTTTATCCCTGTCTTGGCTCATGAATGAACTCCAAAGAGTGCAGATGGTACAACTGGTGCAGACCTGGACTTTAACCCATGAAAAACTGAAGACGGTCTCAAGCTGCTAGGTATACTCAGATATTCCCTGAAAAAAAGGACTTTTTATGGACTAGCACAAGAACAATCATTCAGTACACAGATATTTTCTGTCTCCTTCCTTTTCTTCAGCATTTCATACAAATCCATGGCCATCCAGGAACATCTGGTCCATCATTACATTGCACAACATGACCACTTGCAGCTTGACGTCGCCTGCACAAACAGAACTCGGAACCACCCGTCTTAAAAAGAATCTAACACTCCAGCAAAAGAATTGTCACCGGTGGCTGCCAGAACACAGCATATGACACGTATCTGCAGTGCTGCTCCTTTCCTCTGTACGACAACAACACACAAAAACATCAGCCTGTGCCTTTCGGGGTGGCTGATTTTTAAGGACTGGGCCTTGAAAGACAGTTTGGTGCATAAATCTGAGGAAATCAATCAGGAATTAGGATTCTAAGTACTTTTGCTGACGTGTGTCTGTGCCTTCATTCTAGGATCTGTGTTCTCTCTATGAGACTTTGTTACCTCTCCAGCCTCTGGATGTTATATTTGGGACCTGGAGCGACAGTTCTCTTTTTAGGACATTGTGACTGTCTCCAAATTAATTAATTTTAATAAGTCCAAGTATTCCAATTAGCTAGGTACCTTCAGCTTTGGTTAACTCTAAACTCTGATGGTACCTGCTATTGAACATTGAGTTTTCTGTCACCACACAGCCACATTGGTACAAGCCCATAATGGAGAAGTCTGACTGAAGGTAGACCTTGTTCACGTGAGAAAAGGTTTTTAACCACCCCAAGCTTGAGACTAGGCCTCATATAGCTATGTTTTCTGAGTGACAGAAGAAAACCCCAGTAATACCAGTCCCCTAAAGATGCCCTTTGAGCTCTGACCACGGACCTGAGAAGGTATGTTCGACTGTCCTTGGCTTTCATGAGGCTGAGCAATGAGATGACCTTGGCTCTGGGACCTGAGATATCTCTGCTTGCAGATTCTCCTGGAACTAGAGTCATCAAGACATAGGGACATCTCACACCATAGGAATGAGCTTGGTTGAAATTACCACCAATGTGGCAGAAGCTAAGGATTACAAAATGAGTTGCCACCTGTCAATGTGACTTACTTTTCATGGTACTGGTGTTATTTTAATTATATTTTTTGCTGCTCAGCAGGTTGGTGATCTTTTCATTTGGTCTTTGAATTGAAAACTCAGCTGAGAGCTATGCAAAGGCTCAGAGGGAATGATTTGCCTTTGGTTCCCTGGTGGGACATCACCTTATGATGTTGACCTGATCGATAACTAGCGTGACCACATGCCTTCCCATATTTCACTGCTGCTTAAAATCTGGGATAATAAGCCTTTTTAGCATGGTTTGGTTGTTTGGTTTTGTTTGGGTTTTTTCACATTTAAAAGTAATTATGCTCAGCATTTTTTCCACTGTGATGATATTGGAAATTTGGTCTCTTTAGAGTCCCTGAACACACATCAGCGCCTTGTCACAACCTGGAATGTTTTCTGCCAGGAATGATGAGATGCGACGGATCCCATTGAAGGATATTCCTCCCAGATAATTCCAGTTTCCAAGGTCCCAGGCTTTGAAGATCAACTTGTTGCTTGTTTGGTTTCCTAGCAACTTCTGCTCCGTGGCAGAAATGCATTCCTGGGACCCCACTCTTGCTCCTGCTGAGGGCTGAGATGTGCTCTGCTCCAGTGAAAACAACTGCCTGAAAATATGGGAGTGCAGCCACTGCAAGAAAGCTAGAGCTGGATCAAAATCTCTGATTAGATCCACCTTTAGCCTCAGAGTTTATCCTTAAACACAAAATCTCATTTTAAATTAAAACAACACATCTGGCCAGCCCTGAAGGTGGATGTAGCTTGGGTTTGGGTGGTTGTCCAGGTTCTTGCTGGGGAATTTGACACTGATCCCACAACACAACTAAACCAATAATCCTGGGTCAAACACCCTGGCCTTCACTGGATTTTTAATCTGGGCCGAGCTCAGATGAGAAACCAGATGCAGCTTGCCGTGAAACATGATGGGGCAAATCATCACCACCAGTGAGACTTCTCAGGTATATATCTAAGGAAAAGAGCAGATTTGGCCACCGATAAGACATGTGAGTCTTTGCCTTGGTGGTTTTAGTAAGCCAAAAGAACAAGGAGCAAACCCACCTTAATCTGTGGCTTGCCTGGTTATAGTTATGTATTTTGTGATTTCTTCTGGTTATTAGAATCTCAGCCCCACTTCAACTTTTAATTAGGTGCTTCAGCTCCAATGTCCCAAGGGAACTCTGTCAGCTCAGATTCAGTTTCACAGAGCTGCAGCCAAAGGGAGTGAAGGGCAGACCTAGAAGATATTGAATCTGATTTTGCTTTGTGTCTTGCTTGTTCTAAGGTTTTGGAGGGTGCCAGTGCTGTGGGAAAAGATCGCTCTTCTATTTGTGTCCTAGTTGAGAAAGTAAGAGATGATCAGCTGTCCAGCTCAGTGGAAAAACAGCAAAAAAGAACAACGTGCTGACATCAAAGAAACTTCTAAAGGGACCCTGGAAGTCATAGGGTTTCAATGTGTGAGATGCTGCGTCAGGAAATAGGAACAGGATGATCTTGTGCTAAAGCAACGGCTACTTAAGTAGGAAGAAAAGGAAAGGAAGGAAGAAAAACCTTGCTTTTCAGACATGCAAGGCATATCTAAAATGGTTTACAGTCACAAGAAGCAGTGTGTTCTGGGCCTTAAGGTTAAACAGGGGCTTTCTGAATCCCAGTATTGCACAGAAACTTATTCTGAATTTGTCTAATAAATTTAATCAGACTTGTCAATGATCATGTGAAGATTTTTGTCCTACTTCAGTTAACTCAGGGCATTCTTTCCTGAGGATAATCTTTAGTGAATATAGCACTGCATTGTTACAGCACTGTATTATGGCTCAGGGAACAAACTGAACATATTGTTCAGTCTGAATTATATCATATTACTGTCAAGGATATTCCTTCTAAAAGCTGACACCTTTTAATTACCTCTGTGAGACTCTGGGAAAATGGTATCCTGGGGAAAAAAAAAATGCTTGGCACCCACTTTGTTAGTTTTAAGTTGATGTTCATTTCTAGCCATTCATATAGGGCTGAGTCATAGAAGAGAAGCCCATAGAGAATCACGAACATGCTGTCTGGCTTGAGAAAATTGGGAGCTTTTTAAAGTGTGTCTTGCCTCATCTCATAGTTAGTGGCAGGAGCTATTAGAGACTCTGGAGAGTATGAAACTAGAGAGAGCATTTTTCTACCTGAATAGTTTTGCAGATAGACTGCAGACGGGACAAAAACAAGCTTCAGGAGCGAGAAGAGACCTTCCCAGGCAGTGTTAGAATCAGATGTACCATCGAAATCGGATGCAATCATCCCTCACCTGCCCAAGGCATCTCTGAATCTCACCTGACAATCTTTTCCTTCTGTCTTTAGGCAACATTTTTCACCTCTGCTGAGGTAGTTTGGAACCTTTCTGCCTGTTCTTCCAAGAACGTGGTACAGCAAGTGGAAACTCATCTCCACACGGGAGAAGGTGGTGAAGGGATGGCATCACATGAATATTAAAACATTTGCAGTTGTGAAGTGTTGGGTCATAAATAAAAACAGCACACTTCAGGCAAGTCCCATGGTGCCAGAGCCACGCTGGTGTGTGGGGTGTCCCCTGAGGGTTGGCAGCAGTGCTTTGGGGGGACACGTGCAGTGCCACAGAGGTGAGCTTGACAGTTTAGGGCTCTGTGTTAGCAGGAGATGCTCCAGGATTGAGATGCTTTGGAGGAAGATGTGCAAAAGTCTTGATTGGCATAAACTTGCTGGTGCAGGAAGCTGGTTCTCCTCTCGCCAGTGAGGCTGCTGTACGCCTGGAGGCAGCATTACGATCCCTTTTAAGCACTCATCCTCTCCATGTGTGTGCTGCGATTTACCTATGGTTGGTAAGAGACACTCTTCCTTCCTGGGACAAACCACTTGAAGCTCAGTGTGGAGGAGAAAAGGGTTTTTTTTCGATCGATGCCATTTGACAGCGGAGGTTGTAGATCTTTGGTCCTGCTTTGGCTGCAGATGGTGACCCAAGATTCTTGTCTACCTTGGCAGAAAAACGGAAAGGAAGAGGTCAGGTCTGAGCAAAGGGCCTTGTTCCTGCTCGGTGCACTGATAAGGTACCAGAAAGGTTTTGCAAGCCCTATCAGAAGATGAGAATGTGCCTGAGGCCATACGCTTAATAAGCTCAGTGTAAAATGGGTACTCCCTGATGAGTAGTACATGGAGTAGTTTAAGGCTTGAAGATTTCTAAGGTGCTTTGGGCCATCAGAACTTGAAGGGGGTGAACATAGGAAGTAGATGTCTGAGGCAGCAACCATCAATGCTGCATTATTATCGAGTGAAAATAGAAGCAGAATGTCTCCAGGGCTGTAGGGGTGCAAGATAAATCCAGTTAAACTGTATTTATCAAACTTAGGAAGCTCGGCTTTGGAGGAGTTATAAAGGGGAATGGGAAAGCTGAGGACATGCTCAGAGAACTGAAGTCAGGAGAGAGGCCACCGCTGAGGCAAAGCACCAAGTGTTCCTCCAGCATCATTGCAAATACCTGCTGAGGGATATCTAAAGGGATAACCAGACAGGGGTGCCTCAGTTTCTCAGCTGGAAGAATGGGATAATGGTGCTCATGACTTTTGCAAGGGGCTTGATCCCTGCTCACAGGCAGTGCCAGGTCAGAGCAGTCAAAAGCTCTCATTCCCTTGATGGTTTCACCGTGCTTTTTCACTTCCCGGGTCAATCTCTGATGCAGCATGTTTGGTTGAGAACATACAATATCCCTGGAAAGTGCAGTGGCTGGGAAGTGGGGTTTAGCTTCCACTTGGCACAGCAATCCTTTGCTGATGGCTGTATTGGTCCTGCCTTACCATGGAGACCTGTTTCTCCTGATTGACACTATCATGGGTGAAGGTGAGAGCTGTCTGGCTTTTGAATGCAAGGGGACGATTCAATCCTTTTGTGAAAAGGGCTGATCGACTGCAGTAAATAAACTTGCAGCTTGTGGGAGTAGCAATTAAAGCCCATTATAACCTGCTTAACTAGTCAGGGACTAAAGTGCCTGGAAGAACTTGCTCTGTCCTTTCTGAGTGCTGTTTTGCTTTACCCATTTGCCTCATTTGGGAAAAAGATTGTATACTGGGGAGGTGAGTTTGCAAATCCTGCTCTCACAACCAAGGCAGTGGTTCTCAGTTCCTAAGAATGACGGATATCAGAGAAAAAAAAAAAGAGTTTCCCAGGTGATTCTTCTGAATTAAGTATTTTGATTCATGGGACATGGAACGGTTTATGTGTTCAGGACAGACAACGCAGCATTAAACCAAACTGTGTTTCAGACCTGTCTCTGAATGGACCAAAACTGCAACTCTAATGCTTTCAGTAGAGACACCTGGAAGAAGGACGAGTTGGTGTGACATCTCCATGTGTGAACCTGCCTTGAGATTCTTGGTGGAGGTAATAGCGTAGGATTCTTGCCAGCTCATGACGAGAGCTTTGGAGAAGGGAAAATGGGGGCAGCGAGCCCATGTCTATGTGGAAAAGGCAGGGTCTGAGCTGCTGGGGCCTGTGAGTTGATGAGTCACGGGCAGGATTTATGAGTGCTGAGCCACAGAAACTGCCTGGGTGTCTGATTGCCCCCACTGCAAGACAGGAACACTCCCAAGTCACCTCAGGCTTTTTTTCTCCTTCTCTTCTTTTTTTCTAGAGGGATACACACATTACAGGGATTATCTCCACATATTAATGTTCTGTTTTCAAGAACTAGAAGGGAAGAAAAGCCATGCCTTTTTTTTCTCCCTCTCCTTTAAGGAGTGCTGCTCGTGGTCACATTTTTTGCATGCCTTCCAGATACGATCAGAAAGGAACAGTAGCTTTTCCCAGGTCTTCAGTGCAGCTCAAGGCATTTGTTTATTTGGCTTGTGGGGCTTCTTTGTACCTTGCAGTGGTTTTATTTGGGGCAGTGTTGGGACAGATGGTGTGTCAGTCATGGTCTGCAAAAGCCAAGGGGGCCCGTTGGGCTCATGTGTTTATGGTGTGGCCACAGCATACAAATAGGAGCTGGGGTTTGCTGTGCCAAAGTACGTGTCCGTGGGCTGCAGGGTTACCACACCCCATGGCTACTTGTCTGGGATTTTGGGATGCTTGGAAATCTTGGCCAAATGGGCAAAGTCCTCAGATGCCAGAAGGATGGGAGGTTTGGGAGGAGAAAGGGGACACGTCATGGAGAACTTCTCTACCAAGGACATAGCTGTGATGTCCTGGTTACACCACTCTGTTTGCAAGAGCAAGACTGGCAGTTATTTGGTCTCTGCTCCTGGGGAAGGGCCAGCAGTTTTCAGGGAGGAAAATGCCACCAAACCAAACCTGAAATACATTCATTGCAGATATAATATTTATTTTAAAAATGGAAGTTCTTGGCCAAGATATCATTGTTTATTTTGAAATGGGAGATGTTCATGAGAGGTCTGGTTTGTGCAAGACTTCCCTTACCTCTCTGTGGACACAACAACATCTATAACCTACTCTGAATGGCAAAGCTCTTATCCTCCCTTGCCATCACATAAGAGGTCTCCCTGCAAGAATGACAGGCTCCAGGACTCAAGCCAAGGAGTGGGTCTTGCAGCTGGCCCCTTGGCCTCCCTAGCCAAGACAGAGCTGGCAGCCAAGCAGTGAAGCATGATGAGAAGACAGAGAGAGGAGGTTTGTGTTGCTGAACAATGTGAGATGGGACAGGTCTAGCATCACGGTGTTACTGGCTGGTGCCCAACGTCATGACTGATGACCAGTGTCCTGCAAGCGAGACCATGTGTTACCTCAGTTACCTATGGGGGAAACCCTGGAGGAGGTGGCAGGGTCATCCCTGCTGTCCCCACACTGATCCAGGAGCTCACCCACACTAACCCAGTCCCTTCCTTCCGTGGTTTTAGCTCTGAGCTCTCAAACCCTGAGGCCTCTGTGACTTCAACAAAGAAGATGCTCAGATTTTTACCAGCTTGGACCCAGCAGCCTCACGGCATGAGGGGTGAACCAGGGACATCCCTGCAGGGCTAGCTTACTCACAGAGCAAGGCTTCATTCAAGTGGCTTTGATTTTGAGCCGATTGCGCCATGTGAGTCCCCTGCTAAGTATTATGATGGAGGGAGCCAGCCTTAGGTTAAAAACAAATATCTTCAGCAATTAACAGACACGGCTGGGAAAGTTTCGAGCACTGTTCATTTCTCACAGGCTTCAAAGCTTGAATTCCCAAATCCATGCAGTTTTCTCCAACTTGCTTTCAGTTACACGTCCACTTCTCTTCTCCGGGGGGATTTGCCCTTGTTTGCGTTGCAGTGACATGGAGGTATTTATGGTCTTAGACTTCGGCTTATCTGATCCACCCCTGCCCTCTGCACTCCTGGTGTGGTGCCAATCCTGAACCACTTTTCCTCCCTTGGCTTGTGCCCCTCCAGAGGAGGCATTATCCAAACACAACAAAAACCAGGTAGCTTTTCCAAGAGCTTGGGGAGACGGCTTTCTCATTTTCAGTGGGCTGCAGCAGCGGCACTGTACTGATTGATTGCCTTTCGGACAGGGCTTTCAAGAGTAAAAATCTTTCTGTAGTGTTTCCTACAGTGGAATAAAACATCACTGTGCCCGTGTCGCCACCGTTAAGCAAATTTCAAGTGGGACTCTGGCTGTTCTCCGAACTGCAGCCAGTATCTGAGTTACTATCCCACAGAGGTTTGTTGTTGGAAAATAACGTAATTGACTTTGTCCCGTTTCCAATTTCACTGAGAAACGAGTCGTAAGAGTACGCAGGGTACAGGGGCTGGCTGCTCCCGGAGTTTATTGGAAATGATAAATGTAGTAATCAGTACGAGACCGTACAGTACGTCTCTTTGTACGTTCTTCCCCTCCTGCCTGCAGGATGGCATCGTCACGGGCTGCTGCTGGCCAGTCCCACCGGGGAGCTGTGGCCGCTACAATGGAGGCACTGCTCCAACGGCACCGCTGCCCTGGAAAGCCACTGGCTCCCTCCCCCCGGGATCCCAGCCTGGCTTTTAGCCCAAATAGCTGACCTTTCATTAAAGATTACCTATTTTTACTGCTCCTTAGGATGAGAGGAAGAAAAGACTGAGAGCAGCACGGAGGCAGGCGAAGCCCCGGTGGTGTTTAGAGTGGGGACAGGCAAATTACTTAGGGCAAGTTAAAAAATAAATCTTTTTAATGAAATTTAGGTAGTCCCCAGTTAATCCCAGACCTTATTTTGTTTGATCTGGTACTAAGAAGGTAGCACAGTCACTGGGGCCCAAGGGCTACTGGATAATGCTACATTTGGGCTGGTAAATTAAAAGTGCCTGGGATCATTTCTGGGCTATCAGACCACAAACACAGAAGGTCCTGTGTCCATTAACCCCCTTTGGGCTCTGAAACACAGCAGCCACATGCAAACTTTTTGTTGGGAACAGCCTCTGGCCTGTGCTAATGTGTGAACCATCCTGGGAAGCTGCCAGGCACAGGACAGAAGTACTGATGATGCTGCTGTCAGGTCCTGTCCCTGGGTTGCTTGGAGAGACATCACTCCAGTATATGAGCCAGGCTAATATCCCATCCCTTGGTACAGGAGGAAAATAAGGCAGAGATGGAGGTCCTAAAGAAAGTCTGTCAGAGCAAGGACTGCTGCTTCACCCCTCTTTGTCATTCAGGTGGAGGACAGGCTTTGAAAGTTGTCTTTCTCTCCTACAGAATTTATTTTTGGACCTCACAGAGGCACTGGATGTGCTTCCAATTTGGGGATGCTCATTTGGGCTTTTGGGTAGCCTGAAGTCCACACCTTGGTAACTGCTGGCACAGCACAGGGCAGAGCCAAGCACTGAATCTCCTCTTTGCACCCACCCCACATCAAAAGCATCACTCTTTTCAGGGCAATCTGTGGGCATTTGGGGCCAAGTTGGGGAGAAACACCATCCTCAAGCCAACACCCAGGACACTGTAGATTGATCACAACTTTCCTATCTCCTCAAACTGCCTCATATCTCCATTTGCAAAGTAGAAGTTGTCATGTTGCCTTGTGTGTGTGGCTTCAAGGAGTCAGATATGGCAGTGATATGCATCATACAGGCCATATCTAGAGTAACAAGTAATTGCAACATCTAGATTAGCAAGAGAGCAATAGGAGAGTATCAGCAGATCAAACACACTGGTGCTGAGGGCTCAATGTCAATACTATTTGCAGTTTGCAGTGGTTACTCTAGGTTAGACTTATTCCAGTCACCTACACTGAAAATTCCCACCCTACTTGCTGGCTGAGGCTGGCTAAAGGACCAGCTGCTGATTTATTACCTTATATCTTTATGAGGGTGTGTAGCAGAGCTCCTGGTTTCATTTCTACTGTAGAAAAAAAGGAAAAAAAAAAAAAGAAAGAATTGGATTTGTGTACGTCAGAGCTGTTCTGCAAACTGGACCACTATGGGGTGAGGGAGGCCAAGCCAGAGAGCTGCTGTGAAATAGCATTACTGCTCTAAACCAAAATGCTAAGGCAGAGGCAGCCAGAAGCACCTTGGGCCTGATCCAAGGTTCAGCAGAAACGTTCTCATTTACTGCAGCACTTCCTGAGTCAAGCCCTTAGGGCTTGTCTGTAAGCAAAAATTAATCTGGATTAAGATGGGGCAGGAATTTAAGGTAAAGTAACTCTTCTGGAATAACTTCACTTCGTAACAGACAAGCCTCTGGACGGTTTGGTTAGGAAGCATCATGTTTCATCAGAGTTATGATGATGAAATGCATCTTCAAGAGAACGTCCTTGCGGTATTTGGTCACAATTACGCAGCGAACGCTTGAAAACACATCCATTCCCTGCAGGAGAAGAAACAGAGCTCCCTGCAGACTTGGACTGCTTTCTGGGGCTGATTTGCCAGCACAGCTCTAGGGGTTTCATCATGCCTCTCTTTCTCTTCACACTGAGAAAGTACAGAAGATCCCACCTGCCCCTTGTGCCAGTTTCCCTGCCAGCAGTGTGTCATGGCTGGTGGAGCATCAGTCCAAAAACCTTTGCATGGTCATGGCTCAAAACCTGTCCCATACATGCTCACTCCAGTCCAGAAGCACTTCACAGCTGTGTCCAAACCAGTAAATCCTACCTAAACATGGCTCTGCATGGATCCAAATGCTCCCCCTGAGTGAAACCCTCCTGGAGTGCAGGTGGGTCCCCTTTTTCAGTACCTGCACCTCTATTTGCTCATTCATGTACTAAGAGACCAAATGGCCTTGTTTACTTGGACATTATTGAGGAGAGTGCTAAAAGCAGAAGGCTTGGAAGAACCACAAGACCACCTTAACTCACTGCTCAGAGGACAGGACAGAGATGTCTAGAGGACTGTGAGGCTTCCTCCTCCACTGAAACTGGTGTGAATAGGAGCATTGCACTCAGGACTTTTTTCTCCTACCAGAGTGATTCTCCATGCCAGGTTTAAATGACCTGTTAAATATTTCTACAAATACACACCTTCTCCCAGAGAGTCTGTTTGCATTGAGCTCAAGTTGATTGTTCATAAGCAACAGTCCATAAGCATAAAAATTTCCACACATTATTTTTTTTAGCTCTCTTACTATATATTCTGTCAGGTGATAATACTAATTCCAGCTCACGCTCTGTTTTTATCAGTCTTGCACAAGGACAAACAAGGAGGCAAAAAGGAACCTCCCTGCACTCCCTTGAAATGGAGTCTACTATCAACCACCCAAAGCAGAGGAACAAGCCCTTCATCATGCTATATATATAGCTTGGTTGGCAGAGCACATTTTCCTCAACATGCCTAATCCCACAAGTATGTGATGGCTTGCTCTGTAGAAACCTCAGCTTTTCAGGTGCTAGAAAATATGCATGTTCCATGTTACTTGATAGTTTGCTCACATCCCTATCTCCTGGAGGTAAGCAATTGCCGAACCTCTGAGCTTCCTTTAAAAACTACTTGTTTTTTCTGCCTCTCCTGGAAAGACTGAAACCTGCTCTGAATATAGACCCCATGCAACGCTGCAAGGAACAATAATGTACTTGCAATTTCTCAGTTTATATTTTTCTGCTGTAAATCCACAAAATGAGACCTGAAATATTCTTTTCCATTTGCTTTAACAGAAGTGCAGTCCTAGATTCTCAGCAGACTGGTTTCTGAGCTTTCCCACAGCTTCCTTAGAAGAGTGGGAAGAGCTGGTGAAGTTGGGTTTGATAATGGAGTTTATCATCACAGACACAGCATAAAAAGTTGTCATTCCTTCCCTGGAACAACCACCCTCAGATGCAGAGGTACACCTGTTGGCCTACTGGGCAGCAAGGGGAATTGAATGAGGGACCTCCAAAGAGGTGGGAAGGATTCTTCCCCATCCTGAAAGACTTTCTGAGGAAAAGGAACGGTGCTTATTCTGGGATGAAGTGGAAGAACCAAATCACCGCATTTTTGTAACCTACATGAAAGGGCTCACACAACTGCAGCCTACTTAGCAAAGCAATTACCTGCCCTGTGCGAGACCAGCTTCAAGCACTGTCATTATCTCCCATGTCTCCAACCACCAGGCTGTAGGGTAATCTGCAAGCCTCTCCCATCCTTTTCTTCTGGAGTTGTTCCACTCTGTATAAACACTACTCATTGATGCAGCTGTTGGGAGACTTCCCACATCCCAGGGGAGTGCTCTAACTACAAAATTATTGTCACCCTTGCTCTAGTCCAGTGGGTACTTAATTATTCTTACAAAGTGAAGTAATTTCAACTGAAGAAAACAAAAGGCACCCAGGTCAGAGTACCCCATAATTATCGCAGCAGGGAGCACTCTCCTGGGACGTAAGATTTCCCAATTGGACACTGAAAACCCTGGGCTGGGGAGGTAGCTGGGAAGAGAAATGTGATTGTCTCCTCCATTTTGTGAATAGTTCTTTAGATTCTTGACAGTGATTGAGTTTAAGATATATGTGTATCTACGTGTGCGTGTTTCTGGAAACGCTGAAATGAAGTGCTTCAACATTTCCAACTTTTTTTCATTTAATTCAACAGCATTTGAGAATATGCATCATATTTGGCAAATAACTGTGGCCACCCTGAAACCACATTTTTAGCAAATAAATGATTCACTGAGTAAATTTAGCTCATCTTAAACTTCTATTTATATCACGGGAACACACCCTGTCACTGTTGGGGCTTCACCATGTTGAGTACTATCCAGAGCTTACAGCCAGACACGCTCTACCACAAACAGAGCCTGAGAGGGAAAAATAAAGCCCAGCCTATTTCACAGGCAGCTTTTTGCAATAGCACAGATGTCAGCCTCACTGCCTCAGAAGATCTGTGCCCTACCCTACAAATGTATCTCAGATACCTCACATCATTTGGGGACTGGGAAATAGAGCATCGCCTTGCCAAACTCCTCTCTGCCACCAAAGCAGCAAAGCCATCCATCCCTTTTTTTAGTTGCCTTTCTCAGAAGAGAGTAATCTCTGAGAAATCTCACACCAGCAACACCCAGCGAACTCTGAATGGGTTAATCCCCTTTAGCCAGCATCCCAGTAATGAAAGGTTTCACTCTCTGTCACCTAATGGTCTTGTGTCTAAAATACAAGCCTAGCTGCCTTCACTTGAAATGTTTTTAATCATCGTGGAATAAAAACCTAGCCTGGCTAGTGCCAACCAAAGAGATGTTTGTCTGCTCAGCAGATTTTATCAAAGCTTCCTTGATGTCTTTGCCTTTGTAATGCTAAGCACTTCACTGTTTGGCATATTTAAAGTAGGATGCGGTACATGTGAAGCATTTCACAGAGCAATGATGTATCGAGTGTGCTTTAGGAAGTAATGAAAGCAGCAGACTCATGATTTTTGAGCTTTTAATTACTTATTAAGTGGCATGACATAAAGGCTACGGGGGAGATTTTTTTTCAGCATCCAACTTATTGACTTTGAAGTCGGTGCCTAAATACCCTTTGTGCCTTTGAAACTTTCCGTCTGCTCACAGGGGAACGTGCTGCTGCTTTGGGCTTTGTTTCACGCTGACCACATTTGTTCGGAGGAGGGAAGCGGAGGGATGGGAGTCTGCTCAGACACAGGTCTCTGCCTTCGACATGGTGGATAAAGATGAGGGACAGGCTAAATACGTGTCCTTTGACAAAGGGTATAGAGAGGGCCTTTAGCACAGAGCCTGGAGCAATGAGTTCTGACCTGGCCTTAAAAATGCCAGCACTACGGGGGGCAAATAACCATAGCAGCCCCCGGGGTGCTTTTAATGAGCTGAATCGAAGTCCGACTCCAGCTCTCCATCACTCACAAGCCACTGCCACAGCTGGTTTTAGCAGATGTCCCCTCCAACAGAAAGGGCCCAGCAAAGCACAGTGGTTGGCCTCCCCACCATCTCCCTCAGGTCTGGTGTGCTCGCTGTGACAAGAATGTCATCCAAAGCTTCAGAAGCAATAAAATCAGGAAAGGCCAAAAAAGAAGAAAAGATCCTCACATTTGGGTTTGGATTTCTGGGGCTAGTCTGTGTTATCTTTTTATTTTTTTTAGTGTCTTTTGAAGGGAAAGACTTTCCCCCCACTTATTCTCATGATAAACCAGGACAGCACGGCCTCCTTGAAGGTTTTCTCCATGATGGTGAGGATGAAGCCAGATTCTTCCCTCTCCACCATCTGGACCAACACTCCTTGCGTTGCAGCTGGGTTGTCCTTGTGAGCAGACATCTGTTTCCTCAGGCAGTCGGTAGCTGGTCCGGCAGCCAGTACTCCTCTTTTTCACAAGTCTGAGTGATTCCAAGAAACCTTAGTGGATCATGAACTCAAGGTGCTCATTCTGACTCCAGAGGCTGCCATATTTCTGTGGGGTCGTGTCAAAGCTGGAGCTACATACATGGGGAGAAACTCATCCTGCAGCTGCCCAAGGCATCCTCTCATCCTCTAGTCCCTAAAAAAGAGGTGTCGTTCTGGCATCTTCAATCACTGTGAAATGCTCCTTTCAAATAAAAAGGGGAGAAAAAAGAACAAAAGGAAGGGCTGGCTGCCTGATGAAAAAATTCCCTCCCCACTGACGGAGAAATGAAATGTCAAATGTGCAGTATGGGTATTTTTATCCCCACTGAAGGAAAAAGCAAAGCCATGGCTTCCCATGTTCAGTAAGTGATCAACACAAACATGCAAGGACTCAAGTGCGTTTCTACCCCCTGGAAAAGTTTTCTTTAATTAGGACAGACACACTGCTCAGTCAAAGCAGCACCAGTGTCCAGGCACACAATTTGATTAACCCACTTCTTCTAATCTTTGCTGCTGAAGTAGATCTTCCAAGGAAAGAAAAAAAAAAAAAAAAAAAAGAAAAAGAATAATAATAAAAAAAGAGTGGGAAAGACTAAAATTCGCTATCTTTAGAACAGGGTTTTTTTTTTCCTTTCTATCATTTTTTTTTTTCCCAAAGAACGACAAATACCACTGCTCTGCTTCTTCAGTTTTCTGACTCTACAAAATATTGTCATTCAACTGGATTTTTCTTAGTAGTGGTAGGATCTGCACAGGGTCACCCAGTTGGGCAGCTGAAAGGGGATTTGATCCAGGAGTAGAAATGACTCAAGCTGTTTCCCAGTATCACAAGCAGGACATGAAAGGGTTGTGTCTGGGTATTTCTCTGAAGCTTTATTAGGTCATATTATTTAAAAAATGTACTCCATAAAACAAGAATTAGTGTTTAAAAGTCCTGCCATCTACACTGCTCATGATAGATTAATTTGCAGGTCTATTTTGTGTACAATTATTTTGCATTCGTTACTGCAGGTTTAATAAAGAGCAGAGGTGGATCCCGTTCTGAAAAAAAAATGAAGGCAAATGGCTGAATTAACATCCTCATTTTACTACTGGGAATGAAACATCAAAGAGATTAAGGATAATGTGAAAAAAAACCACACAGGGTTCAACACACAGACCCTGAAGACTCCCATTTAGCAGAATCCCAAGTCTGACCGTGCTGGCAGCACCTTGTTTTTAGAATTGCAGTGTCTTTGGGGGACCAGAGTTGCTCCTGGATGCAGTCAGCTAGAAGTGGCACAGTGCCTAGGTCATTCTGAGGGCACACCGAGCTCTGTCAGCATCCACAAATGAGCCATTCCTCTGACTAACGCCCCAGAGGGATCCTACCCACTCAGTGCTCTGTGCACCCACACGGATGGGATCAGCCTCCCTGCGAAACGGGGCACTGACATACCTCTTTCCTCTTCAATCTTCTCCTGGCATGAAGCTGGAAATCCTGGGAGGTAGGAAGGAGGTGTTTGATGTGCACCACAGCCTGAGGACCACCTCAACCTTCCCCGTCCCACAAATGTCCCTTAACAACATGTCAGTGGGTTGGTCTGGGGAGGGGAGAACCGTTGCTCACCCACCTTTTGAAACAGGGATGTTGCACATTAAAGAAGCTGAGTGCAATTAGGTACAAGAGAGAAAAAAGGTGTCAGCTCTTTAGCCCTTCTGCCAGAGCTACCTGCACTTCTGGGAGAGCTTCCTTTCTAACAGGGTTTTTTGGGATCTCTCCTACATTACCTAAAGGTTAGGTGCCACAATGCCTGGTGATGGAATATGGGGGTTCCTTTATCAGAGTGAGCCCTTAAAGAGCTTCTCATCAGAAGCCAGTAGTAAATGAGGGACACGACCATGAGCTCACAGTTGATGCTAGGGGATTTCTACAAATCTGAACCATGAATGTCCTTCCCTTGCTCTGGGTCCGAGGCTCACTGATGTCCCTTTTCTGCAGTACTGGGCTTTTGGGGGCCATTCTCTCTCCCTGGGACTTTCTTGACAATATGCAGTTAGTGTTTTTTCTTTTCTTGAGGGAAAAGCAGTGAGAATTTCCCCCAAAAGGCCTGAAGAGAAGTTGGCCTTAGCACACATCTGAGCCGTTTGCTGCTCTGCCTGTCGTGCTGCAGATCACCATGTGCAAGGTGAAAACCACACAACTCAGTGACACGAGCTGACCTCCTCTGGTAATGAGCAGGGGTGGTGGGAAACGTTGCCAACGACTTTTTAACACCCGCTTTTCACCTCTGCAAGGAGCAGTTCAAAACCACTCCAGGAAAGCCAGCCCAGAAGACGAATTTTTATCTCATTCTCAAAATCTGAAGGCTTTACATCTCCTTTAATGCATGCAAGTAATTCATGATGCTAACAGGATGTGTTGTGAAACACTTAGGGCCCAAATTATACTCCACTTAGTCCCAACTTTCATCCACGGTAGCTCACCTCGAGTCACTCCATAGTGACATCTGTGTAGCTAAAAGCAAGATCCTTCATCTCTTCCAAAGAAATAAGATTAGAGGGTTCAGACACTGTTGAAGTATCTTCATACTCTAGTACCCCAATGCAGAAGTTGAAGGTTCCTGTCTATAAAAGAAGAGAATTTTTTAAAAAAACAAAATTAATTTAGTGGTTTTTAAAACAGAATATGGTTTAGTGGCTGTCAGCAGAGAGCAGATTGCCTTTATTCCTCAGTCAGGCCAACTGCCACACAATAAATGAATATAAATGAGTGGGGTTGTGTCATTCATTACAGGAGCGTAGAGATCAGCATCAGCTTCCTTTGCTCAATTCACCTCCATTAACCTTCAATCACCTCCACCTGGACAGGTTCCTGTGCAATCTTGTCTTAGTAGGACCTGCTTTGGCAGGGGGGTTGGACTAGATCTCCAGAGGTCCCTTCCAAACCCACATCATTCTGTGATTCTGTGATTAAAATCAGTAAACTAGAAACGTGCAGCCTACGTGTATGGAAGAGCGTGTTCAGCCGGGGAGGTGGACCTGGCATCGTGTTCACCAAGTATTTAAAGATCTGCAGAGACTCCAGAGTAGTTCCCCGTGTGGACACACACATATGTTCACACTCCCACTCGTTTTAGTGTCTCTGAAATGAGAGTCTTTTCTTATATTTTTTTTTTTCCCTTTTCAGTTGATTTCTCTTTGGAGACATTTTAAATTGAACTGCAAGGAAGCGCCTACGATTCCAGAGAAGAGAAGTGATGTCCTGATGCTTCCTTTAGATGGCTGTATCCAGGCAGCATCATTCGAACTAGTCATCCTCACTTGACTAGTCATTAAAGATGAGCCCACTGAGGTCTGGAGCGCAACTCATCTCCTCCTACAACAGATGCCTAAAAATATAGCAGAGGAACTGCACCCCAAAGTGCCCATTCCTCTCCATTGACCGGAAGGCTGTCTCAGATGCCAATATATATGTTTGTGTGGATGATTCACATCTAAAGTGCCCACACAGGCAGAGGTAATGTTGAGATCTATGGGGTCTCTCAGTAGAGCCCAAAACATGGGCTTTGTCTTCCTCCTGCCAAGATGGCTTGTCTTGCTACCGAGCTTACTTGAGGTTTCTCCTCACCACATGCCCTGCTGGAACAATCACTTCTATCACTTGGCCCCAAAATATAAGGAAGACTTACTAGTCTTGGTCAGGGGGTTTGTGTTCATACCTTGCATTGCTGCCATGTGGCTTCCCATGTAGACAAGCTTTGCATGTTAGTATCTCCAAACTTTCACACATCTGCCACTGCAGAGCATTTGCTGGCTTTTCTTCGATAAAGACAAAAACCAGAAGGGTTTAGATAAGTTGCTTCATGGTCCCCTTAATACATGTGCAGATGCAGCTGAAGAATTCACAATTCACATGAGCAACACCCAGAGATAAGATTACATGGCGTGGGTGAGCATCTGCAATCCTCCACGCTCAGCCACACAGAGGGTATCTTTTATTAACCCATCTAGAGTCTTTTAGCTTCAATGGGCTGTGGTTTTTACATCTAGAGGTCTCTGCCTTTCTTGCCTTGATTCTAGCCCAGGTGAAGGCCTGATGGGGTGGAGGTAAGCCTTTGAAGGCTTTGCCCCTGAGAATGAGTGTCTGCAGCCAGGAGACACGGTGCAGCTCAGGCAGTATTTGCAGGAGGGTAATTCAGCGACATCTGAGAACTATTAAATCGTTATTTACATGGCACCTTTTAAAAGAGGATTTCTGAATGTTCCATGGACGTTAACTAAGGCTTCTTATCTGCACAGAGAGTCAAAGGAGCAGCTTCAGAGCAGGTGACAAGGCAGCAGCCAGGACAGGGACGAGGCCTCCTGCCTCCTTCCCCAGCGCAGCTAACCACAAAGCATCCCCTCCCCTTTGTCAGGAGGGCTAATCCTGTAATGTGACTCTTGAGCAACGTTTAGGAGCCGGGGCCTAAATAAAAACTTCATTCCAAAATAGCACGTATGAAAATGAAGATAAGGCTCAACAAGTTGTAACAGATGCCTCTTAATTAGTCACTGCGAGGCGCTTTCAAATGTGAGCCGTGTTTCGGTGCACGAGCCGTCCACCAAGGCTGCTGTCCCCTCTCTTCTCCAGACGTGACTGAGGAGAAGGGGCAAACCTGGACATCTGTATTTTGCTTAAACTCCTGGTCTTGCTGCTGCCACGTGAGCCCTGCCTGCTTTCTGACACGGGATGTTAAAAAGGCAGGAATTTGGGTTGCCCATTTGCATACAAATCCCAGCATCAGACAGCTCTGTGGGTGCAGGGTAACCTCAGGAAAAATCAGCCAGAACTAAAGCGCTCTTAAGATAAGCACAGACAACACACACCGGTATCATTTTATTACTTTTTGTCTTGATACTTGCACTTTATCTTCATTCATATCACATATTTCTGAACCCAGCAGTAAACAGTTTCTCCCTCTTTCATAACTCTTAATGGTACAGGTTGTTTTTTTCCCAACTCTTTAAGATTACCATTTAAATTAACTATATAAATCAGGCCCTGGCCTCTATTACACGGGAAAACAATTGGGTTCTGTTTAACTTAGGAATCTGCAGTGTTTATAGATAGACAACCCCGAAGGTAAGTTACTAAACTAGTTTCTAGTTGCATTGATCTGTTGCCAGAATACATAAATTATTAACTGAGAAGTAACTCCGGAGAGCGTTGTGTATTTAAGTTCATATTTGGTAGGGCTGGGGGTACGTGGCTTGGCCATAAGTAGACACCAGAAATATTAATCACTTTCAAGTAGAATTCTATATTTTAATTGCTGAGAGGAGACTTCTTTCTTTCAGTGTCTGACTCAGAAAGCCTTCCCTTGCTTTGTTTAAGCCACTGCAAAGCCACAGTCCTACGGGAGAACTCCCACTGATTTCCCTGAGGACTCTGGCGTTAAATCCATGGGGGTTTGACCAGTTATTTTGGCTAATCAGAGAGTCCAGATCCCTCTGCCACATAAATCTCTCTCCTTTGAACTCCAGCTACTCCAAATTTAGTGTGCTGTCGCTGGAGCGCGACGTGGAGAGTGAGATAATAGCGTTTTCCTCCCTAAACTACATGAGCCACTCAGAATACTTGACAGTGCCAAGGTCCGGGTGAAGAACACTCTTTTCTGCTCTTTTGTGTTAACTGGGAGCTTGAACTGTGGTTAGCTGCCCTTCAAAGCATGGAAAAATTTAAATTAGTTTCCTGGCTGTTTTTTTTGAGGTCTGAGACAGTCCTTTCTTGGAAATTAGGGGATGTCACCTGGGCACAGTGTATGCATGCTGAGAAAACACATCTACTACGTGTCTTCAAATTGTCTTTAATTTCCTAGGTGGGATGTCCGGGTAGCGCTTTGATCCTCTGTCTTGAGGTGAAATAGGACAATATATGACATCCTGGCTACTCCAAGGCGCTTCCCAGGCTGTAGAGGATAGCGGATACAAGGAATGCAAGCTGCCTGCATGCCACTCCAACCCTGTGTGGATTTAACGATAATTCCACTTCATCTCTCCCACCTCTTTGGAATAAATTTCTTCCCTGCCAAACTGCACTGCAGCCAGCAGCTTGGAGGAAAGGGAGATGACAGCCTGAGCAGGGTTGGAAGCAGCTGGGCAGATGATCAATACTTCATCTTCCTGGTCAACCTCCAGGACAATACTTTGCCTTGTCCTGGAGGACCACAGCAATTGCACTGTCTCTCCATGGCACGAGATGCCAACCCACTTTTCTCACCTCTGGGAGAAGCCCAAAGGTGCGGATTGTCACCAAAAGGATATTGCCTTGCAGAAACAGCCAGGAAGCCAAGGGCCAAGGGTGAGCAAGCCAGCAGCAAGTGCAGGAGCCATGGGATGGTCCATCCTTCTGCTTCCAGCAGGTTCATCACAGAGCAGCTCAGGGGAAGAGCGGGAGAGCCATTTGCAGGGGGAGCAAGTCAGATTTAAGTAGCTGCAATCAACCACACCTGGTCCAGTTGCCTGTGTATGGCAACCCTGCTGTGTGAGAAGGGTGTTCACCTTTTGTATAATCTTCACCCACACCAGATTCTTAAAAAGTACCTTTTTGGCAATACAGGTGCCACAAATATTTTCACAAAACCCTTTGCAATTTGGTCTAAGCTTTAAACTCATTAAAAGTTTTTTTAAATTATTTTTTTTACCTCAAAATCCTAAGGGACTAAAGAATGAAAACCATTACCCTTATTTTCACAGTACCTAATGCTTCACCATCCTCAAGTGTACAGATCCTCACTGCACCTGGAAATTGGTGCTGTCATTTAGCAATGGGGAGATGGGGTGTGGGTTTCAGTTGGATTTAAGCACTTCAATGTCTCTAAGCAACAGGGATGTACAGAGTTACTGGCTACCACACAGGAAGTCCATGGAAATGCAAGGAAGGGAGCCCAATTATCTAAAGATGTGTGACAGTGACCAGGCAAGCTTTTCCTTACAAATGGCAAGATTGCTAAGCGCTGCAGGCATTGGTTTTGGATGTTCTGGCCATCCTCTGCTCTCATCTCATAGTGTCTTCTCCAGGGAGGCCCAGTCTTCTGAGAAGTAACATAGGGTTGCTCTGAGAATAACACGGGTAAGGCCTTTTGTGTATTAAGGAGCTGTGGTTGCTACCTGCCAGAAATGGAAACAAACATAAAAATATTCAACACTTCAGAAATTCAGCAGTTCTGCTCTGCAACTCTTATGAGACCCACAAATTTAATGTGATCTGGTCATTTTTACACTATCCTCTAAACAGTAATGGTGTGCGTGACATCTTCACTGAAGTATTATACCAGGCTTTTGTGTTTTAGCTCTGTTCCTCAGCAGTGTTATCAGGGTAAAGTGGAAAGTTTTGTGGTTATGGTTTCAAGTATGTTGGGAGACACCCGCGTTGGCTCTGTAACCTTCTGCAAGTCACTTCATCCCTCTGCTGCAGTTTCTGCCCCCCCCCCAATAAAACAAGGACAAAAAGCCACTTCCCTGCCCCAGGAACAGCTTCTGAGGGCAAATGCTGTTGGTATCTGAGAGGTGGTATCAGGTGGCACCAAGATGGGGAACCAAGATGGGGAACCACCCAAGGGATAAGTTGCTATGAGCCCTTGGCTGCACCAAAGTGGAGTGACAGAGCTTGGTGCAGTCATGCAGCTGTACCAGTCCTGGTTGGAGACAAAAACGAGACAGAAAACCTGAGTATCATGACAATAATTTCTATGCTGGTCCGACTGTTTGTCTTCCTAAAGCACAGCAGCAGAAGTGCAGTTAAATGCCATATCCGGAGAGCTTTTGCTGTAGCAAGAGAACAGCGATCTTCAGAGATAAGGGGCAAGGCAAACACTGCACTCCTGTGAACTGCCTCTGTAGACAACTAGTCTTTGGCTCATAAGCTATTAATTACCAGACATTAGAATTTATTTATTTTTCCTGAAAAGAATTCTGACAGCATAGAGTCTTTAAAGAAAGAAACAAAACAAACAAAAATAAAACAACAACAAAAAAAGATTGCTTGTTTAAAAATTCCTCTTCTCTCTCCTGTTCTTTAAATGCTACTGGATTGCTGAGCTGTGAAATACGATGTCTTCTTAAGAGTTCCAAGATTTTTGCCCAGAAGGAAGAAAACACTGCTCAGGTTTGCCTCTTGAGGATTTAATGATCACATTGTAAATTTCTCCTGAGAAATGAAATAGCAGTCAGTGGGTAATATCCCATCTAATGCTGTTTCCCTCCCTCTTTTCTTCCTCAAAAGCCCAGCCTCTCTCTTCAAATCTCTTGGATTTTCTGTGTAATGGGAGGATGCAGAGACACGGGGTGGTGTGCCCTTAGCAAACTGATTCGACACACTCAACTATTATTCCTACTCCAGCTTAAATCTTTCTGCTTGATCTAAACCCCTCTGTGCCCTAAAAACAACTGTTTGGTGTCCTTAAAAGCCAGAGCAGTTGAAATAAGGAAATGTTCCCATATAGCTGGTGTGTGCTAGGCAAAGCATCCGTGCTCCTGCCTCCCAGTATGTTTCAGAGGGCTTCAGCTTCTTATTGGAAGGACACAGATACTGGAGCACAAATTATTTCCATTTTCTCCTTCCTCTCTGCGAAGCACATGAACCCAGCGTGCCTCTTTGCTCAGAGAAGCCTTTGTGGAAACCTGCAAAAGGACAAGACAAACGGGGCAAAAGGTTGTTATTTTATAAAGATCAGCTGCCAGTTGAGCTGCTCAGCCTCATCCCTGGACCCAGACAGAGCGTTAACAACCCTTTTCTCGGTGCTGTGGGTTCTTCCAAGAGGCAGGGGTGGAACAAAGGGAAAACCCATCTGCAGGGTAGAACCACTCATGAGGTTATGGCCAAAATCAGTGTATCAGCGGTGTCCTCCACACTTTCTCCACCTCAATCCTTCTTTTGGAGAACAATCCTTAGGGTTAGAGCTTCTAGTTCTGGTATGGGCTTTTCTGGAAGACCATAAGCCATGTCTTTAACCACCCTGCACCAAATTTTCCTCATGAACACTGCAAAATAAGGAGAAAGAACTTATTATTTGCAAGAACATCAGTACCCTTGAGCTGAGATCTCTTGCAACAGGTAAGGATTTATGCATTTTACTTTTTTTATAAGCACCACCAGCGGTTGTGGTAATAAACCCTCAGCTCTTTGGTGTCCGGGCATCTTCACTGAAAAAAAGCACAAAACTCCTTTGTTATCTGGTTCCTGCCTTGCAGCCCAAATCAGATTCAGGGGAAGATGAGCCATGCCCTGCTTGACCTGACAGTGTTTTTAAGTCACATTTTGTTCTGTTTGCTTGTCTTCCTGCTGGCCGGGGGCTATTCTCATCTGCAAAATTATCTGACCTGGCTACTCTTGGCAGCTGCACAAGAAAACACTGTGGAAGTGGTGGAAATGGCATGAGTGGTTGAAACCCTGCACTGAGATGGATGTGAACCCTTCTCTCAACATCGCCAGCGCTGGTATGTGGTTTCTGGGCAGCAAAATGGCTGGATCCAAAGTTGTGGGGGACCCATGCCCTCTACTCACACCCACACGCCTGCTGCGCTTCGGTTTGCAAAGCAGCAGAGGGGAGTGGTTTTGGTATCTTTGGGTAGATCTTGTCTTTAGTCTCTGTGTTTCATGCTGCCTTGTTAGTCACGAATGCCATGGGCCATGGGCACAGGCAGCAGTGGTGGAGACTCCCTGCTCCGGTCTTCCCACCGCCTGATGGGGCTGAGACCTTCCCAGGGTCTCCTCAGCCCCTCAGGGATCTGTTTTCCTTCTCCTACCCTGTGAGCCAACATGCCCTGTCACACAACAAATCTTGCACAATACACCTTTAGAAAACACAGGGCATCGGTGCTGTATCCCACTCTTACTCCTCTAAATAAGCCATTTCTGGGTATGTGGACTTCAAAGGACTTGTTGAATATGAATGTGAGACCCAACACATTGGAAATCATCTCCTGACTGCTGGTTCTGACTGCTCCTTAACAGAGAAAAAGAAAAGATACTTCACAATACAACTGGAGATGGGCCCAAGCCACAAATTCAAATATGAATGAGCACAGAAGGTGTTTGGCTCCAGGGTTTTGGTTCTAATCCTTAAATAAGGCAACTTAATTTACAGTGTGCTTGGCCCAGAGGAGCTTGTGAGAAGGCCTGGAAAACCTCCACCAGAAGTCATAGGTTTCATATGTAAATTCTTGGATGAGAGTCCTACAGTCCCTGCTATGAAGACACTGGGCCAAATTATCAGCAGCCAACCTTGTCACTTAAATCACTGCTGCAGCATACTTTCACTTGACATTGGCATACACTGTCTCAGTACACCTACATAACTGTTTTATAAATATACTTTGTCCTGGCAGGATGCAATCCCAAAGGATAAATTAATAATAAGCCACTTATACATACACGCAATGTTCAGAATTGCATAACAGCTTCAGAGATGAACAATCCATGTAAAGCTGGGCAAAACTATTTTGTTTTAGGTCATCTGTCAATGGGCATGTCCCCATTTTGAGCTGCTAATGTTTGCTGGATTTACTGTTGCATGGATAGGTAAAACAGGCAGACACTGCCCAACCTAGAAGCATCCCATTTACTGCCTTGAAAAGGCACAGAATTAGCTATTTCCTCAGAGAGATTTGAACACTCTTTTTTTTTGCATGAAAAGTGCTTCAGGGTGCAGGGTGCGTTCCCTGCCTCAGTCTTCTCATATCTTCATTTTCATGGCATGGGCATAATTCTTTTAATGGTTCTGCCATGGTTTCTACAGGCAATCAGCACCATCATGTCTAAACAATAGCATTACCTTCTTCTCTTGTTTTCTCTGTAGCCTACCAAAGCCAGAGACTCTCTTTCTTTTGGCAAAGCCTGTTTTCCTCCTTTCTGCTCCCAACCCACCTGAAGGGAAAGTGATTAAGACGAAGACGGTTGCGTCGGCTGCAAGCTTGCCATTTTGGCGAGAAGAGATTGGGTGGCTGCAAAGTTCCCACAAAGTGGAGGCTCCCTCCAGCCAGGGCTGATGATGGCTTCTGCTTGGCACACCCCAGATGCAAGGCCCTGGGGGTGGAAAGGTAGCAACAGCCAAAAGCAGCTTCAGTCTCCTCTGCCAGGGGAAGAATAGAGATTGCATGAGGCCTGGAGAGAGAAGAGACTTTAGCCAAAGCCTTCAGAGTTGGTGAGGGTCTTCTGCAAAGAGGTTTTTCAGGTATTGTCAGTAGAAAAGAACCCATGCTCCCATAGCCTCACACTGTGCATGTTTTCCTGCATGCATCTAGTAGCTTGCTTTCTGCAGGTGTCCTCACTTGAGATGCTGGGAGCCAAAGCCACCTACTTAGGAACTACCGGAGGAGCGGGGACATGAGATGTGGTCCCCTGAGCCTTCACGCCCAACCCACTGCTTGCACTGCTCCTCCTTCTTCTGCTGGGGTAGCTTGTCTGCCACCACACCATGCTGCTGGCAGGATCTCTAAATGGTTCCTATGGTCACACCAACCAACCTCAGCTCTGGTCTTTGTCAATTTTAGGACATTCTCTTTCCACATTGTCCTGGACCAGAGCCACGACCTTGACTCAAGAAGACTGTCAGGTTCCCTTCATCTCTCCAGCACTTAGAGATGTGTCTCCTTTGAAGCTTTTGAACCTGCCCAATGTATGGTCAGAGAAGTCAGACTGTGCTTGCTGGAAAGCAGTTTGTTTCAGAGCCCTGTTGTGTACATTCCTTCCACCTGGATCTGTTGGCCAAGGGAGAGCAGGAGACCAAGCTCCCTCATGCTTCTTGCACTTGGTCCCACATAGAGATCAGATTGAGAAATGGACACATAGTGAGGTCTGTGCCTGGGTCACCTCAAAATCACACTCTCTGAATAATCAGAGCTCTCTTTACAGAAAAAAGAAAAAAAATACATATGGCTAAAAGCCGAGTCACGGTGCTGGCAACCTGTTGCTACTGATGGCAAATGAGCCGGTTTTCTGGCTGGCAATAGTTGGCTGTGTTCACATCCAGAAAGTCACACTTGCACCAGTGAATCAGAGCAAGGGTGCAGGCAGTGCCCAGAAGCTGCGGTCTCACATACACCACGGCAGACCCAAATCACCCGAGTGGATTTCTTCCAACTTCCTGCCAATAGAACTCAAATCATAATCTGGCCTCTAGCCGTTGCTTGGTTCCAGGGCCATGGGAATATTTTCTGCCTGCTGCTGGGTGAACCATCCTCTCTGTTCCTCTAATTGGGAATATATATATTTTTTTCCTCTCCCAGCAGCGCTCAAGAGAGTGTGGTAGACTTAAAAAAAAACTAATCACAGCCATTACCAAAGAGCAGTCTGTTTTCTGTGATTTTTATCACGAGCAGACAACTAACCCACACAGCTGGGTGCTGGTGCCTGCCCAGCCTGGGGAAGGGCTGATCTGGGCGAGATGCCTACCTGTGCTAGCTGTCTAGGGGAGAACAGCAGCCAGGGCAAGATAGCACGGGCTGCAGCAGGGCCTGGCAAGCGGCAGCCACCGGAGAGCTTGTGCTGTGGTTTGCTAGCGTGCCTCTGAGCCAATTCTGCAGCTCCCTGTGCCAGCTGGATGAAGCCCACCTCGGTACCCAGGGGATGGAGCCGCACAGCGGGATGTGCTGTGTGGTGCGAAGGGCAGCATTAGTGAAAGGTGTGTGCTCCTTGCTCAGGGTGCAAAACTGTGCTCACCCTGACGGCAGTCCTCTTCTGCAGCCTTTGGGTGCACAAGGTGCCCAGTCCCAGCATCTCCATCTCTCAAGTTTTCTTTCTATCACCCATCATCATGAGCTGTGCCTTTGCAATGCAAAGTCTGGTACTTTAGCACAGGCAAAACCTGCCCTAGAGGGTTTCTATCACACCACAATTGGCTGTCACCGATGCTGGGGGGTCCAAGCCCCTCTTTCTGCCATCTCTGATCTGGAGGTGTCAGGCTTATACCCGTGTGCTGACTTCAGGAACACAGCTGGTTGTGCCTCTCCTTGCTGCAGGCTGTTCCCTCTGCTCCTGGGACATGGTGTCCCTGATAATGGCAAATCTCCTATTTGCTTTTGGTGCCAGGCAAATCTGCCCTTGGGCAAGTGGCTCTGGAGCCACCTCCTCCAGAGGCTTCCTCCCAGTGATTTTGCCAGCACAGTGCATGTGTGCACTGGGACAGGTTGGGTAGCTGCAGGGCTGCCCCTAAAGCCTGTCAAAATGCTGCGGCTTGCAACGGGATTGGGATCCTCAACAGGGAAATGAGCTTCCATGACATTGGCCAGCAAATCCAGAGCATGCCTTCACACTAGGCATCTTCCACTTCAGGCTGAAGGAAACCTCTGAGGACAAAGCTGAAGGAAGACACAGTGTGGTAATGAATGCTGCTACGTGTTTCTCTGGAGAGGGATGTTGAATAACCCAGGAAGACCCCATGTGTATGTCACCTTCCCCGATGCCCCTATGGTTGCTGTCCCTGTGTAGAATTGCTGAGATGGGAACCGAGGGTCCTTCTGCAGCAGCAGCTCGACACAATTTGCAGAGTGGGGGGGCGAGGGGCGGGGCAGTTGCAAAAGACAGTTTGGGAAGAATAAAAACCCAGTTGGAAATTTCACTACCAATATCTGTGATGCAGAGCCGAAGGCTCATGCCAGGCCATTGGGATTTGGCAAGAAAAAGTCCTCATGAGAGTGGTGGGGACCTCAGCTGGTTTCGCTGCCAAGGCATGACGCCAGTTGTCTTGAACGATACCCAGTTTCCACGTGTCTTTGCTCATGTTTGCAGACTTTTGAGAGTTGCATAATTTCCCCTTCCACCGTCGCACTGGAGAGGGTGGACACTAGCACTCTTCCCAGCCCCAGGGTCAGATTGCTCAGCCTTTGAAGATATTTCCTTGGAGTCCTTGATCCTGAATTTCTTGGGCTCTTTGAAGTTTCCCCTTGATGTTAGTGTGCATTTGGGTGACTCAGTTCCCTCCCTCTCTGAGCAAGCTCAGATCTTGTTTGCCAACTTTGTCTTACGTCCCCCTGTTTCAGTAATTGCCAGATACGTGGTCTTGGGCCACCAAGTTCAAGGGCTCCAGATTTCTGGGCACACTCCATGTACCAGAATTGTCTCATTCCTTCTTGTTGGTAGCACATTTCTCTGCTATGGGGGGTCTTGGAGGCATCCCTGCTTTCTGGAAGTTAAATCCTATAGCCCAGGTTCATAGGTTTCAGGATTTCCACCAGCCTCAAAACCAGAGAATATTACCCTCATTTTCTCTCAGTTTTGGGAAATTAGGCTGAAAGAGCCGAAACAACTCCCTTAGTTTCTTAAGAAAACTCCCTTTGACTTTTTTTGGTTTTTTTTTTTCCTTCAGGAATTGCTCCTTTGCTCACATCTTTTCTGGAGAACTTTTCCAGCTGGAGTTATCTCCTGTGAGCTGTTGTGGTCACCTTGAACAGCAGGAACCAGCTTTGAATGCTTCACACTGCCCACGGTTTACATGAGCCATTCTCGTTGGTCTCCAATGTCCATCCTGCAGCTGCAGTGAGCATGCAGCCCTTACCAGCATGCAGGGCCAGATTCAGACAGAAATAACAGGGAGGTGCCCTTATCTGGCATCCATTGATTTAGGCCTTTAATCTGGGAAGGACTTTGCTGCAGGTCACAGAAAACCAGTAGATAAACCCAGGCTCCTTGTCATCTCCCAACCCTACAGCACCAGCCTCTTGGGCACGTCTTTTACCCACTTCTGCCCAAGTAAATTGGTCCCTCATCTTCCCCTCCTCACACCCACTGACTGACCTCTGAAACCTGCAGCCCCTTGGAAAAAGCAACGATATAAATTCTAAGAGCCAGGGGGCAGAAATCAGAGCCCACCCCTGGCTCCGCTGGCACTGCCATAATTAAGTGCCATGGAGTGAGAAGGATGAGATGGGGAAACCCAAGACAAACAAGCTCATATGAGCTCTGGCGTCCCGAGCCAGTGATGACTCTGCTCCTCCACGAGAATAAACCCCCAGAGCTGGACCGCTTGCAGAGCTACAACAAAGGATTCAAATGTGTTTCCTCTTGGAACAGGATGAAGAGAACCATTTGCAACCCCATCCATTGGGCAGGTTTTTGACCCCCCCCACTTCTC
>VZTM01023518.1:304239-318142 GCA_013400555.1 Jacana jacana | reverse complement strand
ACCGTCTCTGCTTCTCATCCGCATCCACCCTCCGCTTTGAAAGCAAAGCTTCCTGCTCCAGGCTATTTCTGACCTCCCCGAACCAGGCTGCCAAGCTCTCAAGGACGAGCTGGCCGAGGCAGGGGGCTGCAGAGCCCAGGATGGTTGGGGACACCCTCCAGGTTCTGTGACTCTTTTCTCGTTGAAAGGAGGTGTGATGTGTCCCTGGTCAGTCGGGTCCAAGCAAACGATGCTTCACCCACACCCCCAATATTCAAACAAGGAATCGCTGCTGTTTTCTCCCCCTCCCCTGTTTTCAGACATTCTGGTATTTCTGCATGTGCATTTATTCCCTCCTATTCACACGGATGTATAACTAGGCAGCAGCTGTAATGTAATACCAGAGTCCTGTATATAACTCTGAAAACACCACTGGAGCAGGCCTATTATCGTGAGACCAATCTGAGCAGGAAATATTATCATTACCAGGGGGCATTATTTTTTCCAATCACACTTCATATCAGTTGTCATCAAACCCTGTGTTTTATATAGTGTTACAATAGCCACAGTTGCCATGAATTGTCTCTGGATGGACTGTAAGTATTAAAAACAAAATAAGAAGCATATGTTGGAATGTCTGAAACTAGCAGACGAAACTCAAGGCTTTGACAATGTTACGGGTTTTTTGGAAGGAGCCAGATTTTAGCAATAACATTCCACTTCTGTTAGTCTACCCACCAGCATCTAACCTGCCCTATAACATCTCACTCGAGTTTACAATTTCCTTCACCTCCTGTTCCTCTCTAATGTAAACTCTCTGGCTTTTCTCGAGCGTGTGGCTTGGAAGAGGAATAGCTGAGGCTCCAGCCTTTCAGGTGCCAAGTGGAAATCTTCCTTCACAGTGGACAGGCAAGAACAAATGTACAACCTAAGGAAAGTGCTTATCCATAGCTCCTTTTTTTTTTCACCCTCCTGCTCGAGCTCTAGCAAAATGTCAAAGGCATGATGCACGCATTCCTTTGAAGCCATTCCATCGCCTGATGATCCATTTTGCTTACGAAAGGAATGTACACTCAGTGCTGTGATTTTTGTTGGAGGCCTCAAACAGCAATGTAATAACTGCGAGGAACACAGCCAGGTTTCCCTCCTTCCTTACGCATTCCAAAACTTCCATCCAGTGAGCAATAAATAGCAGAAAAATATTAATTACCCAAAGGAAGAATTCTCTCCTGAACAAATATTGGCTTTGTGATGAGAAGGAGCTTGTGAAATGTGTGTTTGCCTACCAAGCCCACTCAGTCTATTTCTGATTCCCGAAGAACATAATGACCTGTGTGCCAGATTTTATTTTGGCTTTTTTTTTTCTTTTTTTTTTTTTCTTTTTTTTTTTTTTTTGCATGGCCAGCAAGAACTGTAACAAACATACAGGAAGGAAAACACTCTATTGTTGCTCTTGGTCTTTTGGTGCTTTTTGTTCTGTGCTTTTAACTGTGTTTCACTTCTGGAGCTGCACAAAAAGAAAAAAAAAAGAAAAAAATCATTCTTCTTTTTTAACCTATTCAGCAACTGTCCCAGATTTTCCCAAACTCTTCACTGCTTAAAAACTGTTCAGTAAATGAGCTTGGGGAGAAATCAGTTTTGAGCTCTTCTGTGCCACACACACAAACACACGCATATTTAAATATATATTCACAGATAAAACAACCGGGGCTTGACCGCGGAGCCACATGGGTTAATAATGTATAAAAGCCTCCAATCCCTGCTCCAAAGCAACAGCGATGGTCTCCATCCTGTGCCAAGTGCTGTGCACAAGGGTCAGTCTTTGTCTAAAGAACCTGGTGTAAATGAAGGTGAATAACTGATTTTTCACGTCTGGTGGCAAACACCAGCTACCCTCATCCCTGCCACCCACCCTGCAGGAGCTCAGGTCTGAGCTGTGATGCTGGAGCTACTGCAAGCAGCAGACACGGTGAGCACGACAGTGGCCAAACTGAGCCAGAAAAGAGGGCTAACTAGCCCAGGACCCAGCAGGAACCAAACGTAGATGCCACGGGAGAGATGTAAGAACTGGGAGGGAGGTGATACTTTCCCCAGGATCTCCCCCAGCCTCAGCCTTTCACAGCTCAGGGACTTCCTGAGCAGGATGCGGGTTTTCTCTCTTTAATAACCCTTTTCCATCAACTCCTCCAGTCTTCCCTTGAACTTGCAAACGAAGAAGTTTCCTGCAGACTAGGAGGGAAAGAGGGGAGCTGTGAAAAGGGAAAGCTTCTGCTCCCAGTCTCCGGGATGTAACCCCCTTCCTCCACACAGAGGGGGCTTTCAGTGCTCAGGGGGAAGGGCACAAAGTGTCAGCAAAACTGGCCTGCAGCCCATGGCCCCAGCAGGCGTTACTGCAGCTTTTCAATACTTACAGGGGACTCACAAGAAAGATAGGGGCAGGCTTTTTATCGGGGCCTATTGTGATAGGACAAGGGGTAATGGCTTTAAACTAACAGAGGGGATATTCAGACCACATATAAGGAAGAAATGTTTTACAATGAAGGTGTGACACACTGGCCCACGTTGCCCAGAGAGGTGGTAGATGCCCCATCCCTGGAAACATTCAAGGGCAGGTTGAATGGGGCTCTGAGCAGCCTGATCTAGTTGAAAATATCTCTGCCCATGGAAGGAGGGTTGGACTAGATGACTTTAAAAGTCTCTACCAACCCCAAACATTCTATGATTCTAAATTGGGCAGGGACATTCTGCTCAGGACTGGTGAAGTGTGTTGCAGGAGGGGGACTGGGAGACCAGCGCTGCCCTGAGCTGCTCAGGGAAGAAAAATTTTGTGTCCAGTCACCACAGCTCAGACCTACTTGGACACAGACCTCGGATCCAAATGCCATAGGAGTTGGGGTTGATGGCCAGAGCTGTGCACACTGAGAAGGATGTGTCTACGCTCTCAGCCAGGGGAAACTCCAAACCCCAGGCCACCCAACCCACATGCACACAAGCACCAAGCTAGCACCAAGACAGCCAGAGCCCCAGTGTGGGAGAGGAGGCCATTTCCTTTGTGGTGCACAGCGTGCACTGAGAGATGAACACAAGTCAAGTGTAGGTCAACCCACTGCAAAGAGTCCTGTGGCATTTCCCCAGTAGGTCCCACAACCCCCACAGATACTCTCAAGCTTCCCTTTGTAATGTGCTCAAATCATTTGGTCTTAAAGGAGCTGAAAAAACATCTCAGTATTTACTCCTCGCCTGGCTTGATTTAGGGCTATTCTTCTGGGAAAACATGCAAACAAACAAAAACCAACACTCAATGCTATGGGGGCAGAGAGAGGGGCTTGGAGCAGACCAGGAGGAAGTCCAGGGCTGTGCAGTCCCAGGGTATGGCAACCACAGTTCCAGGACATGGCATGCCAGCCCTCTCCTCCAGAAGAGTGTGGCAGTAACCTTTTGAGCCTAAGTAAATGATGGCAGCTTTCCTGAAAGCAAAGCCTGGTTCAAAACACTCAGAGGGGACCACCCAGAGAAAACGTGCCTGGAGATCCCCATGAGCAAAAGTCTTAGACCCTAAGATATCCCTCTTCTCAGTTGCCCAAGGCAGGTTGAGGTCCATTCATAGGTTGTGCCCTTCCCTGCTGCTGGGAGCCGGCTATATTGTAAGAGCAGTCAGCAGTTAGGAGCAGTTACATGGAATTATTTATCCACATAGAGATCTTTTCATAAACAGAATAGCAAATCTTTTCATTCAACAATTTTTAGACAAGAGCCATTTGTTAATATGACATTTTTCAGCTGTATCAGTGCAAACATCCATCCATTTAGTTTTTCACGCACAGAAAACTCCTTTCTCGCCATTTCCAAAAAAGAGGGGGAGGATGAATGAAAACTGGACGTATTTTTGTTGTTGTTGTTGTTGTTTGGGGTGTGTTTTGCTGAAAAAGAAAAGAAGGTCAAACTAAGATGTTGCTGTGAGTCTCTAATTTAGGGGAAAGGCCATTTTTAACCGTCCAAAATCGCTTGGTTCAATAAACGTTGCCAGGCTCTAGTGTCATGCTTTGCTAATCAGATTTCAGAGATGTTCAGCACAGTAGATCACGCTGCCATGTCTTATCAGCTAAACTAAACGTTGTGCTTACACCATGCAGCAATATCACAACAGGAATACTCGGTCTTCGCAGCCGGCTCTTGGAGGACCCTGCTGGTTTTCTGCACATCACTAAAACCAGTTCAGCTCCTATTAGGAGCAAAAAGGCAGGGAGAGACCGGGCAGGGGATTGCAGTGGTCAGTGGCATCCTTTGGGATGTTTCAGGGCAGAGATCAATCTGGCCTTAGCTCCCTGTCCTCACCTTCCCTGCAGTGGTGACAGTCTAACGTGGGAAGGATACAGCCCTCTCCGCTTGTCATGTTGATTCTGTTCTCGTGCTGCAAAGTTACAATTTCTGATTGTTGCCTCTTTTTCCCCCCCCCAATGCTTGTCTACCCTTTCAACAAGATTCCTTTTCCCCTTCGTCAGTGGACGTGAGATGGGATTATGAAGCAATTCAGTTGGAAAAAACTGCCAAGAAATGAAACACACAATCCATTAAATTGTTTTCTGCCCAAAAATCCAAATTTCAGCTTAAATTTCTACAGCTGGAATGCCACCCAGGGGATTATGTGCAGTTATCTCCAACCGCTGGGTAGTCATCTTGTCTGCCGGTGAGCTTCCCGGACCATCATTTGGGTCTGAACAGAAGATAATTTTTTCTCAGTTTGTTGCCACTCCTGGGGCTTCTGTGATGTTCCCATGTAAAACTTTGGTTGTGACAAACCCCTTGAATTGTACTCCATGTAATGAAATAAACCGATTTGCTAAACAGTGCTCCTTACACCAAAGTGAGAATAGACTTGATTTCTATCATGCAAAATCAGATTTCGTGTCAGTATTCAAATCGTAAACAGGAGGTTTCATGGGAAAGCCTGCTTGTTTGCAGCAGGTAGGATGCCTTTGAATATTTTGGGTGTGACTCATTTGACAAGAGCAGACACCTAAATTTCCCATCTGAGCAATTCTCCCTGGCTTCCTTTTGCAGCCCGTGGAGATCTCATCAAGGGAGACTCGTCTCCTCCACACACAGGCAGCTAAACCTGGCCCGATGCCCCATGCTCTCAAGTCCTGACCATGGCAGGTTCCCAGGTGGCTAGCAGAGGTGTTGGGTTGTAAAGCATGATGAGGTGAATGTGTTTTTCTCATGCTGGAGCAAATTCTGGTGTTACGCTATGCTGGAGGGCATGTTACCAAGAGAAATGGTAAACCCAGGCTTCGCACCTCTACAAGAACAAACTTCTTGGTTCTGTGTCAAGTTTAACCTCAGCACAGATCTGTGTTCATCGTGAATGCCCTAATTTGATTCAAAGCATTCATGAACATGGTTTGTGACATTCCCATTGCACCCTTAGCTAGCTGGGGCTGCCCACAAGGCCTTGCCTCTGCAAGGAATACTCGCCCAAAATTTCACTATTCTTGGTCAAACCTTGAATTGGCAGCTGGGTGTCTTCAGGGTATGATATCCCCCTGCTTGGTCCTGCTGGCCAGCAGGGTAGGGGATTGGAGGTGCTCTGGGAGTGATGCCATGTGAACACCCCTGTCTGCACATCTCCCTGCTCATCACACCTGGTGGAAGGACAGACCTCCCAAAGTAGCCAGCAGATTAATTCCTCTGCTCCCCAAAATCCCAAAGGGAGAAACCTTCTGTCTTGCCAGCAGGAAAATGTTTCTTCTTGGCCAAGGGATTCCTGTGAATGTCTTTCTGCACACAGAACTTGCAAGGAGGTCTAGTTTGGCTGAAAGATAAAACACCATTTCCAACTGGTACCTGGAACTCTCAATAGCCTTGACCACATCTGGGCATTTCCAGCAAAAGGTCCGATTTGCACCCATGCACTGCTTTGAAACCTGCTGAAATGCAGGCATTATTTCCTCCTCCTGCTCTTCTCCTGCGCTGATGAGCTGTATTTGAGCTATGCATAGGCTTAAGACACGGCACGTACTTTCACCAGGTAAGGCAGAGGCAGCCTTGCCTTATCCCTCGGCCTTGCACCCCCTAACACAACGTGGTGTTGGTTACAAATGAACCTGAAATTCCTGTAACATCAGACTTTCCAAAATCCAATCTTGACCGAGTCTTGCATTCTGAATAGATTAGTGGTTAACACTGGTTGTTGTGCTGTTTTTTAGGTTGGGTTTTGGGGGGGGTTCTTCTGGGTTTTTTGTTGGTTTGTTGTTTTTTTTAAAATCCTAACCCATTGAAAAATGTTAAAGGGAAATTGGAAATGTTATGCTTGTCTGAACAGGAGTCACTCTGGGAAACACTCTACAGACATATTAATTTCTGGGAGTTTTTTCCTCCCCCTCATCCTGTGTATACTCAGATGAGGAATGCTCCGTTTTGGCTTACTCCCATCTTCTAATACACACACTGCTTATCAGAGATGCACTGGTTAAAGTGGAGGAAATTAAGGTGACCTCTACTAGTTCAAGTCTTTATGCAATTTGAGATGGTCATTAGTCACATATTTTGGCATGTGGTGAATTACAGAGAGACTCAGACTTCCACAGTATCTCAGACCTTTTATTTTATATTTTGTTCTCCTTTGTATGACTGAACACCCAGGAAGGTTGTTTTGTTCGTCTGACTCTTAAAACTGATTACTTCACACAATTTAAAACAAATCTGTAGATCTTCTCTGGATCTTTTGGCTACTACCGTGTGAAAACTCCTTCCAGACTCAATGGGAAAAAATGTTTCTCAGTTATTAATCAAGCCATTGAGTTAGAAATTTTGCTCAGGGAAAAAACTTAGCCCTCACGCAGGGAAAGGACCATAAATCTGCAGAAGGAAAGACTTCTGGGGCTCTGTTACTCATCCTCTTCCTGCCTGCAAGAACAGAGTGACTTTTGCAGACCAGATGCAGGAGTCAGCACTGTAAGAGCGGCAGGGAATTCTCCGATTCCCACTCGCCATGGAGGAGCCACGGTTTGAACACATTTGGCTGGAGGCAAAGAGGAAAAGCTAGAAAACAAGGGAAAAAAATCACCCCTGGGCTCTGCACTTTGTGCTGGCACATGCTTGCTGGAAGACAACAGAAGATGCTGCTGCTGGGACACCCACACTTGTTCCCACGCACGGGACTAAATGCTGCACAATGAGATGCCACCCACATCCCCTTTGAAATACACCTGGACCCACATCACCTCCCTAATGCAAACAACAAGGCTTCACAGACCACCTCCTCCTCTACCCTCACCTCCTCCTCCCACCCTGGTTAGTGCTGTCACCAAGGCTGACCTGCCCCTAGGGACAAAGACCCCAAGAAAACAAATTGATAACTGCAAAGGGGAGCAGCCAGGGCTGGGGAGAGTCATCGATTTTGTGCCTTTATAGCTAAAAGGGGCTGTGCAGAGCTGATTTGAATAAGTTATCTCACTGTTAAAGACATCTTCCTGTTAGGGAAAATATTGCTCAAGACCGAAAGGGCTAGTAATCGCTTTTTGAAGCTGAATTTTTGGTGTGGGTTTACCTACTTTTTGCCTCTGTCCTAAATAGCACAACTCCCACTGACTTACTAGGAATATTAAGAACTAATGACTCAATTCCTAAGAATAATTTTGGGTGTCTCTATTTATAGCTATCAGCCCTAAGCTCAAAAGCACTGGCAACACCCAATCCTCTATTTTTCCATCATGCTTAGATATCACAGTGGAATAGCATGGAAATCAGCACTTTCCACTGTTCCTTGTTTCTGGATATCTGCTTTTTCCAATCCAGATAGCTGAGGGCAATTTCTCAGGAAGGGATATGACCCATCAACTATTTTCAGGAAGTGTCTGGAAATTCAAGTTAAAATAGAAGTGGAGATGCTGTAGGACAAATGCATACTCATCCTTTGGTGGTGGATTAGAGACATTAGAGAGCAACTGGTGGGTTAATGTGTTGCTGTTGGGGATGATGTGGATAAAGGCAGTCCTGTCATGGGGCAGGGGACGGAGAGGTAGAGGATGAAGAGGCAAAGGATGGAGAGACATGGCATGGAGAGGTAGAGGTTGGAAAGGTAAGTCATGGAAAGGCAGCCTTGAAGCTATTTCAATTTATGGCAAACAAAGAACCTTCAAACTTCCCCAAGCCTGACTATACTTTTTAAAGGTAACCCATGAACTTTAGAGGGTAGATACTAACTGGGCATCAAAGAAATGAGGCAAGAGAGTCCCTCAGGTACTTAGACCACATAAATCAGTAGTGTATATAAAGAAAATAAACAGCTATCTTATATAAGTAAACTATTTAAAAACTCTACAGAAAGTGTAGAAATAGCTATTTACTACAGGAATCCTCAATGCCATTTATCGCCTTTAGGGACTATAGCATACCTGCTGCTTTAGGGCAAAAAACCTGTTTGCTCATGATTATTATTGAAAAGGGTGATCCCATCACGAGGGTGCTAGTGGAAGGATGGGCTGTGTTTTCTCCTCCATGGTGCTCAGCACGGCATCTCCACAGCCACAGCCAGGGCCAGCACACCAATGTAAGGTTACGAAGCACGTTGATGAGGTGATGGTGTTGATAGCTTCAGTACCAAGACACGTTCACCTTTTTTCTTTGTAAATTCTCTGCTGAACACCCTCTTGCCCTTCCTCTGTCTTGCTGTGGTCTCAGCAGCGAGAGGCAGGATGCTGGCAAGGCCAGCGTGTGACTCATCCTCTGGGAAACTGAGCACGGTGTGGCTTTCTGAGGAAAGAACCCCATGAGTAAGGGCTTTTCTTTCTCTCTTTTATTTATTTTTTTTCTTCTTTCAAGGGTAATCAGGACATAGAGGACAGGGGCACATAAAAGAAGGTGACATCGGGCTGCCAGGGGAAAGGGGCACTGCAGGAGTCCCAGTGCTTCCTCCCTTGCTGAGAAGCCTTAAAGCTAATGGGAAATGGGGATTTTGAACAATATTATTCTAATCAAACATTTGACTGTTGCAGGATCTTGTAGGGAGGTTGGGATACGCATGGATCAGAGCAGGTTTGAAACACCAGCACTTAGCATTTCCCTTTGAAAAACCTATGGCGTTTCTTTCCACCATTTTAGTCTTTTTTTTTTTTACCAGTTCTGCTTAATTACTGGTTCAGATGGCAGAACCAGTCCATCTCTGATTTTTAGGCGAGATGAAATAAGCCTTTCAGTAACAGCACCTCCCTACCACATCAGGTGTTGTGAACCTGCTGCTGTTAGTAATTATTAGTCACGCAGATGCTTTGTCAGCGGCGCTGACACACGTGCCTGCATGGGTTACTCTTTTTTGCTGGAAATCCTCTGCTCAATACCCTCTCCAAGCATTCTCCACCCATCAGACAGCCAACACACTCCAGAGACTGCTTGCTAACCTCTCCTGGTCAAGGTGGCATGAGTTACCACCAGCCCAATACTTACACACACTCATTTTGGCTGTCACCAGTGCAAGGAGGTGAGCCAACACCCCCAGGATGGGGAGGAAAGCGGCTTCCAAGAGGGGTTACACTGGGTGTCATGGAGAAGGCAGGTGGGACCTGGCATCTTCTGCCAGCATGGAGAGTCTCACAGTGGATGTGAGCCTGCAGCCCTGTCTCCACAGTGAGTTGGAGACTTGCCAAAGAGCCTTCCCAGTGGTATCTCCCAAGGCAGAGGTAAATCAGGAAGGCAAGAAAAAGTCAATCCAGTTCTCTAACGGGTGGAGAAGGTCTGGGGTAAATATTTCACCTCCTCACATTCTGATCAATGAAGGGGTTAAAAATAAAAGGGAAGGAGTCAGCACTGGTAACAGCATTGATTAAGGGATCTGGAGAGGGGGAGTGTGATGGTGCCCCCCAAATAACTGCCCAGCTTTTGCAGGGGAGGTCATCCCCCCAGCAGAGCTGGCATAGCGATGGTTAAGGTTCAGGCAGGTGTTTCCCTGTAATAGGCACTGTCAGGTACCTTTACAGCCTTGATGACCATCTGGTTACTATAAAGAATAGTTTATGGGATCTCATCCTGTTTTTTGACTACTATAACATAAGTTTTGAGAGCCTGTAAGTTATGGCTTCATAAAAATAACAGCTTAATAATGAGAATTACTTTCTCCTTCCAGACCAGGGCAAATTCAGGTGTATTTTCCCCCTCCATTAGGATTGTAAAATGAGACAAAAGAGACCCAGGCATCTAGGGGGGGAAAGGCAACCCCACAAACCTCTTAAACTTCTGTTTTCCAGGAGTGCATAAGCACAACTCAAAGCTGTTTGCAGGGCAGGGCTGAATCCCAGCCCTGATTTTGAAGAAGGGAAAACTGAGGCACTGAGCTGGGGAAGTAACTTGAACAGCAACATCTAGACAGTCAAAGATCAAAGCAGGGACAGCATCCTCAGCTACACCTCTCCCTCCAGCCCACACTGCTGTAATTAAAAACACCAGCACAACTACCCAAGGGTTGTCCCTGTTTATCACAACAATATTTAGGCTTTGTCTTGGTCTTTCAAACTCCTTTTGTATTTACAGAAAGCAATAACCCTCTTCAGACCATAATTTCTCCATCTTTTATAGGGTAGTAGGGAGGCGTGTAAATATATCACTTTCTCCTTTCAAGAAGGAGAAGCCAGATCTGCTGGATCTGGCCCCAAATTGTGTTCTTTTTCACAAGGGTAAGGATGGAGGAGGCCTTCTTGCTGTACATTTCTTTAGGACACTGCAATCTTGGATATGCAAAATCAGTGCGTTTCTGGGGTTTTGGGGACATTTCTCTCAAAAATGTTCTCTGAGTTTCTTCTTGCAAGAAAAGCTTTTCATACAGATATTTGAATGAAAGATTGCAATTCAGGTAGCTGAATTTTGGTGGGGGATCAGAAGAATACGCTTCCCAGTCAAAATTAAGCTCAATATGGTCTGTCTTAGTTTTATACCACTATCATCTCAAGATATCTGCATGGAGCCTGCAAGCTCTTTAAAGCAAGCTTTAAAGATGATGAAAATACTTATGGAAGGAAACCAGTAGATTTCCACTTTCTTAAGTATCGGGAAAGAGTTGACAGTATTATGGACGTTGGCTCCGTGCATGGTCTTCTGCAGGTGAAGACCACAGACAAGCACGGGACAGAGCACACGCTCTACCCAGAAAGAAGGATGAGCATGTGTTTAATATGTTGGCCCATGTCTTAGAAGACCCAGTTTTAGTTTCAGCTGTTCATGACCTGCAGAAAGTCACAGAGTTCCTCAGTTTCCGCAAAACAGAGCTGCCAGGAGGGTAACTGTGTGCGAGACGGTGGGGTTGTGGGGTACACTGGTGAGAGGTGGTAGGCTGGGAGGTAGTCATTTGCCCTGAATTTAGGTTTCTGTAGCACAAATATCTCCATCTGAGTCAGCCAGCCTTTACAGGCTGTAATCTCTTACGAAAACAGGTGAACCATCATCTGGAGGTAGCTGTTTCTCCGAAGCGATGGGCCAGACACACAAGCTCAGGGCTGAGCCTTGGAGAAGCGGGACAAGTCAGCCTTACCCAGGACTGCAGTCTTGCATGGAGTAGGGACACCCAAGCATCTGGTGCTCTCCAGACCCTTCCTTGGAAAACAAATTAGCAAAGAAGAGAGCCATCATAGGCTTTATTCTGGCTAAGACCTGGAGCAGGCTAGGGACCCAAATGCTGGTTATGGGACCCTTACTCCATTTAATAACCTGCTTAGATAGCAGAGATGAACACCCTGCATGGGGGAGCTCATGGTCCCAGAGAGAGGGAGGGCATCACCGCTCCCATTATTTGTCTGCCAGGGAAAACTCCCTCTTTTTTTTTTTTTGAGACAAACCTGTTTGTGATACCTTGAGATAGATGGGGGGAGCTCAGGAACTGGCCCAGGCTCCGGAGACCATTGGTTGCATGTCTGGGAGGAGGCAGGGGTGGGATTATCTTTCTTCTGCCTCCAGTTTGACCTCTTTGCCAGCAGATTGTTCTGATTTTCCACATGGAGGAATCTAGGGACCCTCTCGAAAGTTCAAACTCCTGTCATCTTCCCTACCGGCAGCAGCAGAGCTCTGGGCTCTCCTGTCTCACCAGGAGCTGGACTGCAAAATAGCTGTCACAAACTCAGCTTGCTTCATGCACAAATTTGGGCATTTCACATTGTTTTTTTTGTACTGGACCATGCATGTTTTTTGCTAGTCTAAAACTTCCATGGAAAACTAGGAATTGGGACTGTTTAGTTTGAAGAAGAGGAGGCTGAGGGGAGACCTCATTGCTCTCTACAAATACTTGAAAGGACATTGGAGAGAGGTTGGTGCTGGTCTCTTCTCACGGGTAATTAGCGATAGAACAAGAGGGAATGGCTGCAAGCTGCAGCAGGGTAGGGTTAGGCCGAACATGAGGAAAAAATTCTTCACAGGAAGAATGGTCAGACACTGGAATGGGCTGCCCAGGGAGATGGTGGAGTCGCCATCTCTGAATGTGTTTATGAGTAGATTAGATGTGGTGTTGAGGGATCTGGTGTAGGGGAGAACTTTGTAGAGTAGGGCTGATGGTTGGACTCAATGATCCCAAGAATCTCTTCCAACCTGAATGATTCTATGATTCTATGAATTTGGGTTTGCATTTCCTGCTGGTTTTGCCATCTCGGCGAAAGACCTGGGGAAAGTTGCTGAGATGATTTCAAGTCAAAGCATTTCCGTTTTTTTTTCGTATTGCAAAGAATTTTATTTCAAAATTTGTGTGCCGTGAACAACCAAAAAGCTTACCGGTGAAAAACAAGAACCAGGGTTTTTTCTTTCGGATTTTTGCTTAGCTCAGAGAAGTAAAACATTTCCATCTTGAGTCAACCTGAATTCTTAACGATTTTTTTCACTTCCTTGGTTCAGCCAGCAAACCTGAAAGATCAGCTTTTTGCACAGCTTCGTCTGACAACCTTGTTGACTTCCTACACGCTGGTGCAAGAATCCGGACTTGGGCTATCCAAGTAGTGTCCATCGATGTGACGCAATACAATACAGTAAAACACACGGGAATATGATGTACTGTCTTTATGCCCCTTTCCAGCTCCAGGAAGCATCGGGGCATCTAAAATCAGAATTTCCCAGTCCGTGGCTGGAGCACTGAGGCTCTACAAGCACATATCTTAATAACAGGTCTTACCCAGCACAGGAGCACTCTATGGCATGCACGTTATTGCTCCATCTGCCCTGGTTGCAAACATTTATTATTCTCTGTGACACATGCTGTAAAATTGCACTGAGGTAACTACATCTAGTTAGTAATTTCCATTCAGATGAGCTGGAGGAATTAATGAATTTGGAAGATCTCAGATCTTTGGAGATAGGGACAGGCGATGGCACGCTTGAAAATAATAACTCTCAACTGTGCGCAAGCTTGAAACCACCCTGCTAATCACAGGCAATCTAAGAGCTTATCAGGGCAGAGGGAGAGCTCAAGCACCATTCAAACTCTCTAATAATGGTAAATGATTCCACAAATGCACGTGTCCAGGACTCGGACTGCTTCCAAAGCTAAGTGCTTATGAAAACTTGAAGTGCTCCACTGGTTTTAAATCACTGTGCAGGGCTGAGTGATTTAAACTACCAGAGCACTTCTCTTTTTCTTGTGTTTTTTTTTTCTTCCACCTCCTCCCCCCCACTTTTCNAGGGAAAAAAAAAAAGAAAGAAAAAGACAGTAAATTATGGTTTAGAACCCTTTTGTTTTGGAGCATTTAAGAAGTGAGGATTGCTGCTAGAGCTGGGATGTATTAGCAAGGGCTGGAAGGCAGTGCTGGGTTGCAGGCAGGGACACTTATCTGTTTGATCACATACCTACTGCAGGACAGATCTGCCCATGTGCTGCTCCCTGCCCTCCACCTTTGATGTCCTGACTTTTCCTTTCTTTCTTTCTTTTCCTTTCTTTTCCTTTCTTTCTTTCTTTCTTTCT
>VZTM01023518.1:276955-303815 GCA_013400555.1 Jacana jacana | reverse complement strand
TCTTCTTTCTTTCTTTCTTTCTTTCTTTCTTTCTTTCTTTCTTTCTTTCTTTCTTTCTTTCTTTCTTTCTTTCTTTCTTTCTTTCTTTCTTTCTTTCTTTCTTTCTTTCTTTCTTTCTTTCTTTCTTTCTTTCTTTCTTTCTTTCTTTCTTTCCTTCCTTCCTTCCTTTCTTTTTGGGGGTTTGTTTTTCTTTTTCTCCCTCTCTGATCCTTAGTGGCCTTTTGCCACAACTGGACAAATTCCTTGGCTTGTAGGTGCAGTGCTGAAAGTGGCCTGAAATTTAAACATTGTGCATGGAAAAGGGGAAAAGATGCAGCACGCACACCCTTCCAACAGACAACTCTCCCTCCCTGACCCAGGGGTTTCAAATAAGCTGGACTGCAGGCTTGGCAGTCTCCATCACCGACAGCGTATTAACCTGAAAGTGAAACTTTCTGGTGAACTCATACCTCTCAAAAGATGGGATAAAACTGAAGCAAACAGCATAAATAATGGAAAAGTGAATTAGACTTTAAAAATTCCGTTCTGTTTAATAATTCAGCATGATTATAACATGCTGAAAGGAAGTTTGGCTTTTTTTTTTTTTCTTTTAATTACTTCTAGCCTGGCAATCTCCCATTAGTGCACACACATCTCCATCAGAAATTATCAGCTAACGAGAGCTGCATTAGTGCGAGACAAGAGGCAAAGTACGTCCCTTTGGACATTTATTCACACCAGCGACCTGCTCAGCCTTCCTGCACCGATGGCTGTGGGACCAGAGCCCTGCCCCTGGCTGCAGCCACGTTCTGGTTTGCATAAAATATTCAAAATAAAACTCCCTGGGAGCCAGTAAGTCGAAGCTGCTTGTCACCGTTGCTGGGAAATGAGCGCACCGGGAAGGAAACCGACCTTACGGTCGCAGACATGAGCTGAGGTTTCCGTCTCATGTAATGTGGTGAGGCTGAGGGACTGATACAGCCACAGCAAGTGGGGGAAACAAGGACAGGGGAACATGCCAGGCTGAGTGCTGAAGATGGTATTGGCAGAGCCTGAAGGATGAGACCTGCCTTCCTAAAATGACAGCAATTCTTCTTTAGTGACTCAGGCTGTGCACATCACCCATATCCTCCCTTAGGATGCTACAGGTGGAGATAGGTGTTGGCTGCTTCTAGCATTGACTAGCCAGTGAAGGTTGAAACACGGGCAGATCATCAGTGTTCTCATCACCCAGAGTCATGGTCTTCCTTCTACCAGAGCAAGGACCTTCAGTGGTGAGACTGAGGAAGCATTGCCTAGGCGAGGCTTTCCATGAGATATGCACCCAAACGGCAGGTGGGTGAGGAGCAAAGCTGCAGAGATGTCAGGAAAGGAGGAGAGCAGATGGCAGGAGAAGAGCAGTAGGTGTCTTGATTGATAGCTAAGAGCTCCAGGTAATTAAAAGGAAGTCCAGCTGAGTTGCAGGCATCAGCATGTCTAGGAGCAATGAGGCTGAGGCATGGACCGGGACAGTGGAGTAGCTGAGAAGTACACAGTTTGAGAGGAGCAGGAGCAAATGCACAAAGGGCTCTTTTGTAGCTGGGAGGTGAGCATGGCTCCACTTGCGAGACTCCAACCTGTGGTCACAGGAGCCAGGCTGTGCTCTGAGGTTGCAGCCAGACTCATTTAGCATTTTGCAGGCCATAATTTACAAGCAAATATAAATATTGGCCACCCACAGAATATACCCAACTCCTCTAGCAAAGCTGGTCGGTAGGGGAACACGGCCATCCCTCAGCCACTACCTTCACTGTGCCATCTGGCTTGCTGTTGCCAAGCCCATGATGGCCATCTGCCTGGTGGCTGCCTAGGAGAAATTTAATTATATTTTTTTGTAGAGACGCAACAGCAGCTGGAGATGCCAGCCAAGCATACGCAAATAAATCAGGACCAAATTCCATTGCCAGAATTCAAAGAGAAGTTGTTTCTGCGTTAGCCATGCTTCAGCCCCACCACACCATCAAGGCCAAGGTCTTCCAAGTGTTTAGGAGCTGCTGCTATGTCATGCTGACATTCTGTTGTGGTATATTGGTGTGAGGGAAGCTGTCCTCTGTCAGAAGAGGCATGGTGGGACTCTCTGCTCCAAACCCTGCCTGGACTAGCTGGGGGACAGGAGAAAACATCCCTTCAGCTGATCTCCCAGTTCCCACATCCATCAACTGAGTACAGCCATTACCATTTCCTTTGCAAAATGCATCAAGCAGGAAAAAATAGTGTAGGAACAAAGTATGAGAAAACCAGAGTTTTCTTTGGCCCTGTTAAAACTACTGTGAGAAAATGCAGCTGTGCAGGAGCATTTAACAAATTATATTATTTGCAACACCTCACCTTTTTGTACCAACCAATACTCATTTGCCACCCTCTGCTAATCGCAACTCCAGACACCCTCATTACCACCACTGGTACATTGGCATGGTCCTGAGCCCAAACCAAGCATCTTTCCTTTGGGTGAAGGCTCCTGGGGATATGGTGGCAATGCCACACTCTTGCACTGAGGCTATTTTGTTGTCCAGGTTGGTATCTGGGGGCATAGGGGTGATGCCACACTCCTGTACTGAAGCTCTTTTGGGGGTTCAGGTTGGCATCTTCACACTCTGCCATCCTATGCTGTGCTGACATAACTCTTCATCCTCAAATCTTGCTCCATAAGTGAACCCCCAGGGATCAGACCTTTCCTCCCCTGTGATTTTCGGGGCACCAAACATTCCAGTGAACACTCAAGGGTTCTGGTTTCATTTAGGCCTGGAGGGAGCCCTGTTGTCCTAACACAAAAGAAGCACCGGGGCATAGATTAAACCCTCTGGAGAGATGGGAGTTTTCCAAACTGCCTCGTAAAGGGAGCGATGAGTGTGGAGAAGAGAAAGCTCCTTTGTTTTGGATAGCAGCTGTAATCTGCACATCAAGCACATGTTGGAATTCATAAGTGGCCATTTAGCTGTATTCTGACAGCCGAACGAGCAACCTCGGGGCGGCAGCCAGGCCTATTTATAGAGAGGAGTTTTGAGGTAATAACCTTACCTTGGATGCACTGTCTCCACTTAAGAGCCCAGCTTATGAGAGAAAGTGATGCCAGACAGGCAAACAGTGAGGAAGGAAAAGAGTCACAGCTCACTCTGCCTGGCTTGCTTTGCATCAGAGTAAATTAAGTTTTGCAAGAACAATAGAAACCTCTGGAAACTCAGCTTCTTCCCCAGTCTAACACGAAAAGGAATGCCAGAAGATGAATGAATAGCTGTAGAGGTTCCTCAGGCCAAACCTGCGTAAGCATATGAAGTTAATGTGTTACTGCTGCCACAGTACAAGAGCGTTGGGAAATCGTGAGCTATCCAGGAGGTCACAGCTTAGCTCACAGAGTTTGCTGACCTTTTTTATTGACATTGCTGATGACACTCTGTGGCTTAGGAGAGATCCTGGACACTCATTGAGTGTTATCATGAATCAAGGCTGTCCCCCTCTATTGCATTAAATATTGGCACTTCAAGTCCGCTAAGGCCAAGGTATTTGGTAAAACACAAGCAGTGTCAGCTTAGGTGTCCTGTACAGATGGGCTGGGATCTTTGTCTGGCTGAAATAAGAGGGGTTTGGAGCTGGTTTGGCACACCTGAGAAATGTGGATTTTTCCAAAGTAAACAGGAGTTGGGAACCCATGGAAAGCATGAGAAGGGGAGAGGGCACCAAGGTGGTGGTGAGGCCCACTGTTAGCAGAGGTCTTTGAATGGTTGTACTTGGAATAACAGGGTGTCTTGGTCATGGCCTGTAGAGATGATAGTTCAAGAGTAAACTGTGGCTTGGAACAAGGGATGGTGGCATAAGAACCTTCTAGTGGAAGGTGTCCGTGCCCATAGCAGGGGGGTTGGAACTAGATGACCTTTAAGGTCCCTTCCAACTCTAACCTATGATTCTATGAAGGTTCAGCTCACAGCTAAAATAATCTAAATTTAGCCATTTCATTTAAATTTATTTTCTATATTACATGTAGATCAGCTACAAGTCTGAGGTCCCATTGCCACCTTGACAAGGATCACACTGGCCTAACGTGGGTGGTTACCTTCAGGTATGTTAAACAGCTAAAGTCTTCATTCAAGAGTTGGGTTGAATAGCCCCAGGCTGGTGCCTTCATCAGAAGATCTCTTCCTCTTGCTATAATGAAGAGGGAATATGTATGACTGCTCCTGGAGGGCCCAAGAGTGGTTTTAACAGCAGCTGAAGGTTAGGGTTCAGAGCAGGGTTTTTCATCACCTTGGCTTACCCATCCTTCTCAGAGCAGACCTCATACTTCTGCTGGGTTTTGGCTAGTACATCTGCCTTCACAATCTGAGGACCAAAATCTGCCTAGGACCAAGAACCACAAGACACATCTCAGGTACCATATGGACCAGTAGAGATGCTCATGCACACAACCTAAGAGCCCCACACTGGCCAGCCCAGCAGTGATTCTTCCAAAGGAAGGATGCTCCCTTACACCAGATGTTGATTTTGGCTTACCCCTTGGGTGTGAGAAACCATCCCAATGCACCATAAACCTTTAGATCACATCTGTAATTAACTTGATCTTCTGAAGTTCATCTTCCTTGGAGGTACAGTCTCTCCAAGTTAGAGGACAAGAGTTTTATTCACTAGGTAAGAAAATCCATATTTATAAGAATCTTACTTCTAACATCGAAGCTGCTCTAAGAAAATTCTTCTGAGTTCCTACCCACACATGGGAGTGGGGGAAATACCCCTCTGAGACACCTCTGAGCCTTTCTCCTCTTCTCCCAGTTAAAGTTGTTGCTGCTGTTGCTGCAGGGACAGCTGAAAAAATCCTGATGTGGGAGGGAAGGAGAAGCTGGCAGGTATCCAGCATCATCAGCTTCTGCCGTGGGGGAGAGTCATGCTTTCCAACAGATGCTGGGCTGCTGCAGCTCCCGGAGCCCCATTCCTTTATCTTCCAAAGACATCTCTAGCTACTCCTTTACAGACTGAATTAAACAGAAGCAGGGATTCAACTGGGAATACGTGCATTTTCTAATAAGCACACAAATATCAGCAGATTGAGAAGAAGATCTGTATGTAAGTACAAACACACACACGTGTGTATTACATACATGCTGACCTGCTTAAAATGGCCAGTTTCCTAAGGCTGATATCTGTTACAAGAAAAAAAAAAAAAAAGAAAGATAAGATTTAAGTAAAAATGTGGCTGATAATTACAAATTCAGCGGAGCATATTTAGCTCCAAAATCCCACAGCTGAGACAGTGACCCAGGTGGAGGAGTGAACACTCACCACCTGTAGGGTAACACTGGGTGTCCACACACAGAGTCTAAAACAACGCATTCAGAGGAAAGAGAAAGCTGTTTTTCACAGTAAGTACAAATGGGAAGTCAGGAATTGTAGGATATTGTTAAGGGAAGCAAAAGGGCAGAGGGAAGAACTGTTCAGTAAATATCTCTGTACGGTACTGGTGAAAAAGCCCAGTGACAGAGTCTTATTATGTGTTGAAAATTAAATACCTCCGCTCCGCTAATACCCATTGTGGTCATTAAGCAGCAAGTGACTAAAGCTAAATGGATAACTTGAACCCCAGGATTTTCACCAAGCTGCCCAAGGGCTATTGGTATTGAATTTCGTTATTTCCAGGGTGTCTGTGAGTTAGAATTGGAGACTGTATCAATCCCAGCACGATAATAAACCACTGATAACTACATCAGTTCAAGTTTACTAGATTAATAAAGACACTAATGTAGTCAATACCAATCAGCACCACTTCATGGAAAGGAGATCCTGTCAAAGTAAACTTACCTTTTTGCTGTTGATAGGGACAACAGTGTTAATAGAGTTGGCACTTTATAACGGTGTCAGTAGCACAGGGTATTTTAAGCTGATTAAATCCACTTGGCATAGGTAAAATCTGTTAAGAATTGGACATTTGATAGATCTCAACCCCTAATTGCAACAGGAGACAGTTCATTGAGCTCCTGTGCTTCTAGTGGTGCTTTGCAGAGCTCAGTTTTTGGCCTTGCACTTTAACCTGTTTTTACTAATATTCTGGAGAAAAACACATTACTAGTGGATGCAAATAATGGGGAAATCTGGGAACTGCCAAAGGAAGAGGAGATCAGGGTAGTGGATACCCTTGACTGCTTGCTACGTACATAGCAGGCAAACAATATTCAATACATATTGTAGGTTTATCTTTGAGGAATGAAGACAGTGCTCCAGGAAGCAGAGATTTTGGAGAATATCTTCCAGGGGTTTAGAGGGATCCTGAAGGCAAAAACCAGACCTCTCTGCAGAAGCACAGTGGTCAGCACCTGGCATAGATCTGACAGAAGCCTCAAATACAACTTGACTCTCTTGTATTTCTGTAGCTGACGAAATATTAATGAATTGGAGAGAATTTCAGGACTGATAAAGGGATTTGAATATATATGGCCTACACTGAAAGGCTTAGAGGGCCTTCAGGATGGCTAGAAAAGCAAGGAAACAGCTAAGGGGAGTCTTGATTCTATTCTGCATACCTGATATGGGCATAATAAGATCAGACATCAAAAAATTTAAGCTGGACAAATTCCTATTAGAAATAAGATACATATTTTTCAGCAATGAGAATTATCAACTTCAAGAATAATTTTCTAAGGTTTGCATTTGGTTTCTATTCATAGATTTTTTTTTTAAACAGATCAGAATAATTTCCTCCAGGCCTTATAATTAATGAATCTAAATAAAACATAAATCTATTAACTTTATATTTGCCCATGGTCCTGGAGATACCTGAAGGACTGTGAAGCAACCTACTCTGCCTCCTAGACTAAGGACAGAAATCCAGGATCAAAGCAATCAGCTGCTCAAAAATTCACAGCTAAATCAGTTTTTCTGCAGGTCAGCCTTTATCTGACAGGTCATGGAAATTGTCTCCACTGTGTTTTGTCATTTTGCCTTTCAGATCCTGCTGGAATTAGCCAGATTCTGTTGTGTGCCTGAACCCCCAGATGGGCTCATCCAAACAGGATAGTTAAAAAGAATGGAGAAAATAAATCTGGAGTAATTCTGTTATATCCTCTAGCTTGGCTCTTCTGAATCATCGATTAATGACATAGTTAATCACATTAATGTTTTTTCTAGTCCTGATCAGACTTGCTTGTGTGCTTAACTTTATACCTTACTATGTTGACCTACTATTTAATGTAAACTAGGTATATACAAACCTCCCACTGAGCTCAGATAAATTTATCTACAAAAGCACTAATGGTTACTGTGTCACAAGCAAGAGGAGAACCTGATAGCTAGATTTTTTTAAATTAATTGCTCTGTCAGGCTTATTTTAAAAAGGAGAAACGTGAGCCTGCGGTTGCTTGTCAAGAAAAAAAAATACTATGGCTAGATCGATTTTCCAAAACATGAAATTCAAGTGGAGTTAGACTTCCCTTTGTGCCTTTGAAGAGCTCTCCCTCCTGCCCAAGTGCTTCATCTTGGCTAATATGCTCTAGGCACTTACCCACAGCCAGGCCTGGGACAGTTTGCTCTGCTTCCAGGAGGCACTGTGACACAAGGACTCCTCTGCTGCCAAAAGGGCAGCCAGCCAGTGGTAGCTGCAGCATCCCCAAGGTTCATTCCCCTCTTTTTTTTCATGTATTTAAAGAGTCAGCCACAAAAACGCCTGTGGCTGCACTCTGAAAATCAGACCACAACATGATGGCTCTGACCTATTTCTCTATCGCAGCACACGTGCCTGGTTGACAGCGCTTTCTGAAAAGCCCTGGAGTCTTCCAGGCAGCTGGGCTCACAGAAAGGACGGTGGATATTTGGTGGTGGACATGCCTTTCCAGACTCTTCAGTCAGACCCAAGCAAGCTTTGAGTATGAGCTGTTGTATTTTTTATTAGGTAAGCAGGACCTGGGTGGGTTGCACGCGATATCCATGTCAAACATTTTACTTTCTCATTTTCAGCACTAATTCCAACCAAACTGCTTGGCTTTGGAAGAAATGGGAAATTCCTCATGTCACTGGACCATTGCAGGATGCAAAGATGGAGGAGGAAACCTCTTGTAACGCAAACCCAGCTGTTTTTTTTAGTGGATTGCAGCTGAATGGAAGAAAAATTAGATATTTAGATTTACCGGTAAAACAAACTGTATTAAACGGGTGACTGACTGTGGGCAAATGATGTAAGAAAACACGTGAAAATGTTAAACCATAGTCTGGAAGCATCTTATAAGAGACTTTACTTCACCTTTCTTAGTTTTAGATGATTCTTCTTCAAACAGGGAGGACTTTGATTTGCAATCTCAATAAGCTTTGCCTTGCATACGTGTCTTAAAACCTTCAGTTGTCCTTCTGAGAGGATATTTCCAATGCAAATGCTGCTTATACAGTGAGAGTTAACCTTCAAAACATCCTGTGTCTACAAGAAGAAAACAGATCCTCATCATGTCGCTTGTCCTCTCATGTGCTGTCATTAATGTTTTTTTCTCTGCTTTTGCTAGCATCCTTTCCCCTTATGGAAACTGAAGTACAGAATCACTGCAGAAGCCTTGAAGACATGGTCCCCTCTTTTCCATCTTGCTTAATTTACATCTCCTTGCCCTCTTCAGAGAGCCCAGCCAGCTTCAAGGGCACCATGTGAGGACCAAGACATACCTATGACCTGGGCCTTCCAGAGCATCCTTCAAACATTACGGACTCAGGGGCACACCCCATGTCCTGAGGAGTTTCTAGTCAGGACAGAGAGAGAACAAGAAGTGAGATGAAGTGCAACAAAGGCTAATGTGTCCAGTGAACACTGATGTATCATGTATATTTTATTATTCCCGCTTTGTAGGATTCTCACGGGATTTCCTGGGGGGGGATAGAAAAAAACAGTGTACCACATGAATATCCTGGGCTTGTCAGACTGCTGCAAATGTGCTGTATGGATGGGCTGAGCACATGGGACGGATGTGCTTGGGACAGGCTGAAATCCCAGGCAAATGCCTGACATCTCAAACTGACACGGCCATGGTCTCCACGCAGACACAGGCTGAGGAAACCTGGGACAATATTAAACTCCACCACTTCTCATTCTTTTTTTTCTGACCTTGAGGTTTTATTGAGGAGCAAGACATTGGCTTTGAAGAAGGACTTTTAGGTGGGGAAGGGAGTTTGGTGTGACCGGCCATAGTTCACGGAAGGCTCTAGGCAATAGGAGCCATATCTGAACTGATGTTTGGCTGAATGTGATGGTTACAATTTAGCTGCCCATTTTCATTTTAATACAGCTCTTTAATATTTGTGAGTCATCTTTGACCCCAGGTGGAGGGTTTGGCAGCAAACCAAGCATGGCCAGCTTGCCCCAGCCTTTATTCTGGCCCTAAGGATGCGCACTGGGACACGGCTCATCGCCGTAAGGTTACCCACAACACAGTTCATATCCATATAGTTATGTCTTCCCTGTTTCCTTCCACAGACTCCGCTCATGATCTTGCTTATATGGTCACATAACCTGGCACATGCAATGCCCTGAACCATGTCCAGGTGGGATCCTGATAGTTGGGCCGAAAATCATGCCAGGGTATGAGCCAACTTCTTGGTGATCATGGGGGAGTGTTTGATCCCATGCCCAGGTTCTCATTATTAGTTCCTAGAGCATTCAGACCACCTACTACCAAGCCTAATTCAAGTCTTGCCATCACCTCCCTCCATGGGATCTATGAGGAATCAGGAACCAGTCTGCCAGCCTGGGGTAGCAGACAGCTCCTTTGATGTCTGCAGCAAAGGTGCTGCAGCGGTGATGTGTGTAGGCAGCCTGAATGTGACCTGAGTTCATCTACAGCCGACCTCTCCTGATAAGCTGTGTCTGGGATGGGGAAGCATTATTGCCTTGTTTATCCCTGTCAAGGATCACACAGGAAGGTGGGCAAAGCCATCCTACATGTCTCTCCAGCTTCCTACCGCCTTTGTGCTGCACCCACTCCCCTTGGCAGTTTAATCTGGGGTTGCATGAGAGTGACTTTTCCCTGCCAAGATGATGGAAATAGTCTGCTTTGAGGCTCAGCCTCCTATTTCTTCATAATCTTTTCTAGTGAGAATATTTATTAATATGCCACCACTGCCTCTATTGTGTTTTGGAGTGGGTAGACGGATGTTGTGTTTTAATTTTCAGTTAGACATGAAAACTTTTCATCTTTGAAGTCAGAGGAGCATGGAGGGGTATTTTTCAGAGCCCGGCTGGCTAGGGAGCCTTGGGAATATATTGAAGCTATTTCACTCCTCAGCCAAGCAACCTTCAGATATTAAAGAGACCTTCTTTCCCAGATCTTAAACTATGTTTTCCATCCGGCCTCTAACTCCAAAGAAAACTGGACCTTTTGGTTTTAGCTTTTTTAATTTCAGCTTCTTAAGTGCTCTGCTCAGTAGCATGTACAACATAGAAATGCCTTGCACAGCTTCTAACAGTTTTATATGTTATGTTTTAGGGACTGCCTTCTACTTAATCACAAAATACGGGTTCAAGCTGCAGCTGCAGTCACACTTACCTGGCTCATTTGCACCCTCCAAGAGTGGCAGAGTGTGGTGGCTGATCTGTTAATGTGGTACTGGAAATTTGGGTGATTTCCATGCCTTTATTGCTTTCTTTGCGCTTCCCAACAACTCAGGAACTTTAGGCTTTATTGAGGATTGGTTTTGCCTTTCTGGTTGTGGAGGTAAGCTCACTAACCTAGCAGGGAGTGCTTTGCAGACTCAAAAAAAAATGGAAGGCAAGAAAAGAACTCAAAAGTTGATTATTCTCCTTGGGAGCCTTGTGATTCTTAAATTAATCTTTTCCTTTCCGGGGGTGGGAGGAAGGTGGGGGAGGGCTCATGAAACTGCGATCTGATACCACCACAGGTGAATTTTGTTTTCAGTGAAGAAGATAAGAGGCATAAACTGAGTACCTGCAAAGGGCTGATCTACTCCCAGCTCTCCCAGCCAGGCTGCTGAAGGGAGGGACAGGGTAAAACTCCTCAGTTCAGACTCATTAGGGACTTGATGGTATCTTCCTTGTAAGTTAGTAAGCCCATTTTGTTCAGTTTGCAACACATCAATTTTATGGCTGAGACTGAAGTATTTACTCGTCCTTGGGGTTTGCAGTTGTTGAGATACAGGACGGAAAAGCTTGCATGTAAAATGTGGCTGAACTCTGCTATCCATTCAACAGAGAGTCAATAGTTCAGGAGTTAATTCATCAGAAGAAGGGAGTAAAAACACACTGAGGTCAGGATCTCATGACCCACAGTCTGTCTATGAGTCTATCTGAAAGACCTTGTAATAGATAGGTATGTGGCTTGGAAAACGCATAATATTGTGGTTAAGCGAGGCATTTCACAAGTTTTGTAACATCACACTACTGGCAAACCTTCTTGAGTGCATATCATACTCAGATCAGAGTTCTCTGTGGGATGGAAAACGTTAGGGTGATGAAGGGTTTAAATCTCATGACACACCAATTGATATGCCAAAACAATATTTACAAGCTGGTGAGCGTCCCATAAACTCCCTCCAAAGATTTTTCTCCTCAGGCCCCAAAGGAACTGGGCTGATTTACACCAGGTCCTCTCCACACCATCTCCCAGCAGCCAGGGAATGCCAAGCCCAGGTAGCCTCTCACCGTTACCCACTTGCTGTTCCTCCTCACCGCACCACGAGATTTGTGTAGTGTCAGCGCTGACAGCCAATTTCCTGGCTTTCCGTCAGTTCATCACCGATGCGGTCCAGATAAGACTCAGGTTTCCAGCTCTGCAAATCTCAGGGTGTGGGAGGCCCACCTTGAAGAATGGTTTTAAGGCATCCTCCTTTCACCTCGGCCTCTAAAATACCAAACTGCCTGGCCCCAGAAGAAAGGCTGCAGAAAGCCACCACCTCTCGTTGGTGTACATGGAGATCATGGTGTCTGGAGACCTCTGTGTCTCCAGACATGGACCTGGTGAGGCATGAGAGCAAAGCTAAGCTCACCAAGGCTCACGGGCTGCGTACTTTCAATCTGTCCCGCTGGATCTGGTGACCAGAACTTGGGATCCCATGCACTGACATTGTTCTGGAAGGGGCTTGCCATGGTTTAGGAGCTGGAGCACCTTTGCAGACTTGCAGCATTGCAGTGTGGACAGTGGGTTTAAAGGTTGTGGGATGGTGTCCAAGGGGTTGGGGCATAGTTGCATTTGGCCAGATGCTCTCTGCTGTCGTCACCAAAGCCATTCTCCTAAGTGGACCTGGAGATGACCCAGCTTGAAAAAAGAAAGGGAGGGGAAGAGAGATGGGGTTTCCTAAATCTGGACAAGGTCCCTGAAGAAGACAGCAGTACGGGCTGATGTGGCAGGGAGCACGGAGGACAGGAAGGAGGGCTGCTCTCAGCCACTGCTGCCTCAAGCACTTGTCTCATGATTCCTGAGGCTGCTTCTTGTGTGAATTGGGGTAAAATCCCTGACTTTCTGTTCCTCGTCTGCAAATTGAGACTGTTTATACTTCCCTTCAGACCTGCCCTCTTTGTTTCCAGCGTGGGACGGTTGTGACGGAGCATGTCTCTTGTTGCTTGCAAGTGCACAGCTCTGAGTGCTGCAAGCTTTGTTCAGGACCTAAAGGTGTTTCTGGACTATTAAATAAGAGGACCCCATCTTCAAGGCAGTCTTTGCCCATGGGGAGCCCTCTCCTCTTTCACTTGCAGGTTTTTCTTGCAGCAATTTGAAGAAAAAAAAAAGGGGGGGGGGAGAGGGAAGAGGGGGGCAGGAGGAGGGAGGGAGAAAGCATTAATGGAACAAATGCTCCAAACACAGTTCCAAAAACATTTCCATCTTCCAGCAGAATAGCAGCTGCGGCATGTCCAACACTGTGTTCGGCATAATGGTCACCAGCTGTGAGGAACCGTGCTTTTATTGACCAGAGCATTTCCTCGGGGCTGCAATAGATACCAAACACCTCCAGCTCCAAGTTTCGCAGGTGCCCGGAGCTGGCTGTGCCTTCAACCCAGGGCTTTGCCAAGGAACTCCTGAGGGTGAGTTTCCCCCATGCCAGCCCTCTCCCTACGCTGCCCTCCAGCCTTTGAAAAGCAGCAGTCCTGCTCAGGGTGGGAGAATCAGCGCTCAGCTCTCCTTGCCCAATGCTCCTTAAAGCCCAATGCACACCCGTCCTAACGGTATGGTAATTAAAAGACATTTAAAGAGGTAATACCAAAGATCAATCATGTAGCAAGAATAATTAAAAAACAATAAAAGCTAAGACTTTTATTTCAGGAAAATCTTTTGAGGAGGGGGGCAGGATATAATCTTTTTGAGTGCTCTATTATAAGCTCTGAGTTATAAATAAATCCATATTTTAACATCTGGGATTCATAACATCTTGCTGACAGTCAAATCTCATAAAAGATGTGGTGAGTTCTACAGATGTGGGAAACCTCATTCAATGAGCTGCATAACAAAGGAAATCTAGTTCTTTTTCATTATTTATTGTTAACTCCATCTCTCTCTGGCGACTGGGAAAAGTGGCTGGTTACAGTGAGCCTGGCTCCGGAGAGGGAGCAGAGCGGCAGGCTCACTCAGGCTTAAATGCACCCTTGCTTAGATACTCAGGGAAGCACCATTGCCTTCAAAAAGAAGGGTGAAACGAGTACTCTGTACGTATTGGGCCTCCTGCAGAGTGTAGGATTTTGATCCCTCCTTGATGTTGAAGGCTGGATGCCCAGGCAATAACTAGCAGTCCCTGTTGGGGAAAGTTTACAAAATATTGGGGAAGAGAAGGAAAGCACTGCCCAGGGCACCAAGAAGGTTCTAGGCTAAGGGATGTGCCCAAGATTTGCATCAATGCCCCTTTAATCCCAGTACGGCTTTTTAGCAAGGTGAAGCAGGGGAGAGGAAGGGAAGAGAAAGGGCAAGACACCCTGTCTCCCCATCTCACAGACCCTCATGAGCCTTCAGGACTCCTCCAAATCAATCAAGGCTATAGCCCTTACTAACATTAAACACTTAGCTGGTTTACTTTCCCAAAGAAAAGAGGGGAAAGTATTGAAGCATTTTATAGCAAAACTTAATAAAAGCAACCATATTACCACAAACTAGACCCGACACTTGTTCTGTCACAGGCGTTACAGCAAACTGGAATCTCCCTTCTACTGGGTAAACCCAAGGAAAGTAAACAGTTTATTATGGTTACGTTTAATTTGGGCTTATACAACGTTGGAGCACTGAAGCCTGTGTTTAATGTGTTTGTGGTGGTTGGGATTTTTTTTTCCCTTCCCCAAATAGCTCACCATTGATTTTCCTCTTAACAAGTGCTCTTGTTCTGACAGTCCGTCTCACTCTCCGTGTTCAGACTAAGAGGTTATAATCTTCCCACCAGCGATATCTGAATCCTCTAGCCGTGGGCATGGTTATGTTTTCACTAAAAGAGGATTATGACCTATTAATCAATAAAGATGAAGTGGGCTAGTAGAGCCGTGACAAAGCCGTGGTTATTTCGCACAGCCCTGGAGAAGCAGGCAGGTGCGACCGGCATGAAAGGAAACAGCATCTCAGCAGCGTTGTCCTCAGCCATGGGTTTTCTGGGTCCGACAGGCATGGGTGGTGACAAAAACAAATGCAAGGCAAAGAGCTGCCATCGATCTTGAATGCTGTTTGGTCAGGATACATGCAGCACGGACGCTGAGCGACGTAAGAGGAGACCAAAACACTCTTCTGGTCTTCACGGTGCCAAATCTCAAAGCGCTGTATGGCAGAGGACAGAACTGTCTCTTTGACAAAAGGGGGAAACTGAGGCACGCAAAGGCAGTGGGATTTGTTTGGGAGCCTGCAGGAAATAGGAGCCAGGGCTGGATAAGAGAAAACAGTCTTCGCTAGTTTAGTGAGCCCAGCCCAGCTGGCTGCCTTGCGTGACTTACACTGAGAGGCTGGCAGGACCCTTGAGCTGAGCTAAAGCACTGGAACTACGAATTTCCAAGCTTTCAAATATTTGGATAGCCTATAAATATAATTTTAAGCTCCTAATCCCTCCCTGTCAAATGGTGTATTTTTTATTATTTTTTTTTATTATTCTTTTTGGTTTCGACCTTCCTCCTCTTTGGGTTTTGCTAAAGCAGCCTCAGCTCTGACATCATCTGCGAATTTCATTTAACAAAATGTTTTGAACCATTTGTGCCGGTTCTGGCGACTCTGCCAACGGAAACATCCCCTGCAGCAACTGCAATTTTAAACCTTGAATGTGCAATTTTTTTTCCCCTCCTATAGTTACATTCAGAGCAAATCCCTTCCCTTAACTCCTGGCCAGCTGTCCCAGAGGAAAGGCTTGGTCCGGGATGCCAGGAGAACATGGCTTACACAGCCAGGGAGAGCCCATCTGGAGACCGAGAAGCTTCCTCTCATGTTCCTGTCCCCCATCAGTCCCCCTGGGTGGGAAGGAGGAGGAGGAGGAGGATGGGTTGAGGGAACATTTGTTACATGCATGGGGCTTTGAACGTGGTGTGGTGGCTGCATCACCAAAGCAATGGTGAACCTCACTAACTGGTAAAGGGAGAGGACACTGCTGGGAATGAAAGCTGTGATCAAACCACACTCTATATGTACCAATTTGCACTGCTCCAGAAATTAGTGTCCTTGCATCAGGTTCTCATTCACCCTCATTTTAATGGCTGTATAGAAGTAGGAACATCATGTCCTGAAGCCAAATAAGGTAGAGACGCAAGGAACCTAGCCCTTGAAGTCCCATTTAATACTCAACAGCCTCCAGATATCAAAATCAAGCAAAAAAACAAAGTGGCCCTCAGATATTCCTGATGCACTACTGCCAGATGTCCTCCTTGTCATGATGTGCAAGCACATGGATAACAGTAGTTGGTGTCTGAGGTTGCCTTTAGGAAGCAGGAACGTCCTTTGCAAATCCTTGACGCTCGACGATGTGTCTCTGACCTACCATACCCGAAAGACACGCATTAAGAGGTTCTTTACACAGATCAGGACTGAGGGAATGAAGCTATAGGCTACTTCCAAACAAAATGGTCCCTGAGTCGCCCACAGCCACCCCATGAAACCACACTGAGATGTCTCTCTTCCATCAGCAAAAGAGACTTCAGAATGGGAAACGTGAGATTTTATGGCACTGTTACAGCTCTATTGATACTATTGGAAGCAAACACAAACACACTGAGGCTTATAATAAGAGGGTGTAATAGATAGTAAGTGCAAATGACTCATTCACCGAGATTTTCCAGGATTAGGCAGCAGCAGAAGGGCAACGGCTGTGTAAAATGGACTTTAAAAAATAATCTTCTAATAAGATTTTAATAAACCTGTTAGTAAATTATAATGCTTGACTTCAAGAACTATTCCTCCCCTGCAGTGTTTTTCCGTGGAGTTAAAGCTGTGGTGTTCTCCGACGTGCATGACACAACCTCGATCGCACTGCGGGCAGAGTTGGGCAGGAAAAGGGATTCCTCAGGTCTATGGATGAACAGAAAATCACACCTCTGGGGAGCAGTTGAGTCCTAAAAAGCTGTTTCAGGCCTCCTGCAACATTAACTTTTTGAATGAAACTCAACCTTTTCTATACTATTCTTTCCACCTTTTTCTTTCTGTTGGCTTGAGTAGATTGATTTAAAAAATAAAATAAATGGTGTTTCTTGAAACAAAAAGCCTCCTCTTTTCACTGTGTGGAGCAAATGCTGCCTTACCAAAGCCTTCCCTAAATCCCATGTCTGGACACACGAGTGCCTAGTGCCGAGGCAGGGAAACTGCCACATTTTTGGTATTTTTCTTCAAAGTCTGTCTCCTGGGGTCAAGTCATTACATGGTAATCTTGGCTTTCATTTTGGGGAGAGAACTCATTTTTGCAGCTGCCGCAGTTGAGGAGAAAAGCTTGCATGTGTAAATGCTTAGGAGCCTCAAAACCAGAATGGAAACCAAAAGAACCCAGGTTTATTGCCTTTCCGGAATCCTCTCTGAATTGCAGCATGGTTGTGTTTAAGCTGGACCTGGCCAAGCTGCTCTTATTTCATAGGAGTTTGTGGGCATTTTAGCTCCATCAGAACAATCTTCATCTCCTTTTGTGCCTCTCTGCCTCTTGTAAAATGAGGTGTCAGTCATTTTTCCTGATGTCTTATTGAGGTTTCTCCAACCCACAGCCGTCACCACCATGTATGTATACGTTGTGTTATCCCATATATCTGTAAGTGTATAAACATACCTCTTACATTTTCGTTTTTACTCTTGGGTGGAAAGTAAAGGGGCAGAAACATGAACACAGCTCCTTCGTTTTACAGGATGATGATCACGGTGAGCATCCCAGAAAAGCAAGATAATCACAGAATCACAGAACATCAGGGACTGGAAAGACCGTGAAAGATCATCTAGTCCAATCCCCCTGCCGGAGCAGGAACACCCAGAGCAGGTCACGCAGGAACGCATCCAGGCAAGTTTTGAATGTCTCCAGAGAAGGAGACTTCACAACCTCCCTGGGCAGCCCCTTCCAGCGTTCAGTCACTCTCACTGTGAAGAAGTTTTTCCTCATATTTAACTGGAACCTCCTCTGTTCCAGGTTGCACCCATTGCCCCTTGTCCTATCATTGGATGTCACTGAGAAGAGCCTGGCTCCATCCTCCTGACACTCACCCTTTAAGAAGCATCAGTCTTAGAGTGATCATAGAATCATAGAATGGTCCAGACTGGACAAGACCTCTGGGGTCATTTAGTCTGACCTCCCCACAGTCAGCAGGGACACCCCCAACTAGACCAGGTTGCCCAGAGCCTCATTGAGCCTCGCCTTGAATATCTCCAGGGAAGGGGCCTCAATCACCTCCCTGGGCAACCTGTTCTGTGGTCCACCACCCTCATTGTAAAGAACTTATTCCTAATGTTCAATCTAAATCTGCTCTTCTCCAGTTTGAAGCCATTGCCCCTCATCCTGTCACTGTGGACCTTTGTAAACAGACCCTCCCCAGCCTTCCTGTAGGCCCCCTTCAGGTACTGGAAGGCTGATGTCCCCTCATGCAGTGATAGGAGAACAGATCAGCTCACCATTGCTCCCCAGACCAGACCAGTGAGGGTTTGGAATTCCTAGAGAAATACCTGAGCTTCTGCACAGGGTAATTCAGAGTCCCTGTTTTGGAGGGACATCACTGATATCAAGGGAGCTTGGTGATAGCTGGCATAAACTCAACCTCAAACCTCATGGCCTATCCTTCTCCAAAAAACCAGACCCACCTTGGTGCCTCAGTTTCCCACCGGTAAAACTGCGGTTAAGAGCCGCATCCTGCTCCCCAGGGTGCAATGAGGGGGGCCACAATCATCCTGGGGAGTGCCAAGACCCCTGGATGGGGCAGCTGTCCGTGGCCTTGCTGGTAACTAAGCAGCTTTACAGCAGACAGTGTTGATCACAAGCACCTCAGGAGCGCAACCTGTCACCAAGCCCATAAAGCACCAGCAACGACAAATAATAATTAACTCTCTGTACCTAATTCCACCCACTTACCCTTTTCAGAGCAAATCTTCCATGCCACCAGAATCTGACACTAAAACCCAGTGGCCCGGGGCGTCCGGCAAGTGTCAGAAGGATGGTGACAGCTCGCAGATAAAACCAGCTCCGGCGACACCAATGGAGAACTGATGCCCTTTCCGTAGCTTCCATTTTTAAATAAGGGCTGTCATCCAGAGCTCTGGCCCCAAGAAGAGAGCACTGAAGTGTCACCCGTGGCTGCTGCGGCCACCAAATGCCCCTTCTGCTCTTGGTGGCACGGGGGCAGGACTTTTTGTTGTGAGATTTGCTGTGAACTCTGTCAATCAAGTTAAATACATCGAGATGCAGACACATCTGCTTGTATGTATGTAATTTATACACGTACTTTACTGCTGTTTCAGTCCAGTTCAAGTATCATAAAAGCTGCCCGGGGGAAGCAATGCCCCTGCCCCATACTGTGGGCTTCTGAAAACCTTCTCTAGAGGAGAAAACTGAGCTTTAGCCATATTGTTATCATTAATGGCTTTGGATCCTGGCTTCTCTGCTCTGAAACGAACACTTGCAGTGGCTTAAGGAGCCACCACAACCCTCCAGGAGCCTCCAACCCTCTCCTGCGCTGGGGGCTTCACCCCTGGCAGTCAGAGAGGCCAGATGCACGATGCCCCAGCTGTTCCCATTCACAGTCTGGCCCATTCGCTCAAATTTTGCATCAAAATAGGTGTCATGCTGAGATGCCAGAGTCTGAACTCATCAGCCTTTGCTGGAGGCAGGGGGGCAGTAACTTTTTCAGACAGCTCAGGTATTTCCTTCAGAGCTCGTCTCTCACGTCACTGCAAATATATTTGCTCCGGGTGTTCTGCTGGTTAAGAAGAGGGTGAGGTGAAGGCTTAAGGATGCTTCTTGCAAGGAGGGCAGGGGCTGGTGGGGGCCTGCAGGCAAAGCCCCATCCCCAGCCTGCAGCCAGGCAAAGCAAAGTGAGACAGGAGGTGTGACATTAGCCACCAAAGTGACAGGGACAGTGGCTTTCCAACACTCACAGGGAGAGACCATGGCACAGGTAGGGAACGAACCCCGAGCGATGCCCGGCCAAAGCCATCACACTACAGCTTCACTGAAAAGTGACAAACAGACCACAAAAATGGGTTTTTCTCTCTAAAAGCTGACACCAGCCCACCCAACGGAAGGGAAATAACCCTCTCAGCCATTCTCCCTGGTAGTTTACGATAAAGGGCCTTTTGTTGCATTTTAATTTGCAAACTTTCTCTTCTGCCATTCTCATGTAGCACGGTTCCGGAGACTCACATAATTATTTTTACAAGAAACGCTTTCAGACAAATAAGTCTGGGGAGGTTTGTAATTTCTATTACCTCATGGCAACTCTATTGACAGACAGCAGCACACCTTGGGAGAATTAGAGAGCATAAAGTAATGAAGGTTTTTTGTCCTCTCAGGACAGAGCTGCCTGGCCCACCGCCAACACCACCATTTACCAACCTGGAGCAGGAGACGGGTCCTAGCACTGAAAAATGACCATATTCCAATGAGCCTGCTAATGGTGGAGCTGTGCTGTGAGTTACCATTTCCTTCAGGGGCTGTCAGACATCCAGGACTGCGATGTCTTTTGGGCTGCCTCGGTGTTTGGGAGACAGTTGTTGGCTCTACTTGGGGGGGAAGGATGGAGTTTGCATTGCTGCTTCTTCTCGCAACTCTTCCCTGGCTGCCTTTTTTTTTTTCCTGAAGCCCTTTCTGCCAGGAATCAGAATGGTCGAGCAGAAAAAGCAACTTCGGAGGCACTGCCATTGGCAATCACTCTTGAAAGCCAGAGATTTAATTACTGTGCGAGAGCGATACCCTTGAAAGAGAAATTGCGACGGTCCCATCACTTGAGACATTTCAGCGCAAAACAGACGACTCATGAAATGTCAAGGAGCAAAAAACACAGCACTCGTGTCGTTCCCACCTCCAAATCCTGGTGCCAGGGTTTCTGTTGACGCTGGAGTTAACTATTCGTTGGGTTAATTGAGGACGCAGGTGTCCCACTTGAATTCAGCTGCCTGGATAACATGGGGGGTTTTCATAGAATCATAGAATTGTCTGGGTTGGAAGGGACCTTTAAGATCATCTAGTTCAACCATCATCCTAACTCTGATAAAAAAAATCCCCAAACCATCACTAGAACATGTCACTAAGCACTATGTCAACATGTCTTTTAAATACCTGCAGGCATGGTACCCCATTCCAATGCTTAATAACCCTTTCAGTGTAAAAAAAAATCCTAATATCCAGTCTGAACCTCCCCTGGTGCAATGTGAGGCCGTTTCCTCTTGTCCCATTGTCTGTGACTTGGGAGAAGAGACCAACCCCTGCCTCTCTACAATCTCCTTTCAGGTAGTTGTAGAGAGCAATAATGTCTCTCCTCAGCCTCTTTTTGTCTAGGCTGAACAATCCCTCAGCCTCTCCTCATAAGACTTGTTCTCTGGATCCCCCACCAGCCTTGTTGCCCTTCTCTGGACCCACTCCAGCACCTCAATGTCTTTTTTGTGGCAAGGGACCCAAAACTGTACACAGTACTTGAAGTGGAGCCTCACCAGTGCCGAGTTAGAGTGGGATGATCACCTCCACGTCCTTCTCACTATGCTGTTCCTGATACAGGCCAGGATGCCGTTGGCTTTCTTGGCCACCTGGGCACACTGCTGGCTCATGTTCAGCTGACAGTCAACCAGCACCCCCAGGTCCTTTTCTGCCAGGCAGCTCTCCAGCCACACTGCCCCAAGCCTGTAGCGCTGCATGGGGTTGTTGTGACCCAAGTGCAGGACCTGGCACTTGGCCTTGTTGAAACTCATCCCACTGGCCTCAGCCCATCCATCCAGCCTGTCCAGATCTCTCTGTGAAGCCTTTTGACCCTCAAGCAGGTCGACACTCCCACCCAACACGGTGTCGCCTGCAGATCATGTAGAGTGGAACTCAGCAACTTTTATTGCTATTATGTTCAGTCCACATTAGTAAGTTTGTCATACCTGTTTTCCTTGCTTCTAACCACTGCTAGTGAGTGGCCAAAACCACATGGCACTTCCACAGTTCCCACTCCTTGCCTGCATTTTAAACCAACACTTGTTCACTGGGCATTGATGATCTTTGCGTGGTTGTTGGGAATCTAACAACTACATCAGTGTTCCCCAGCAAACACCTAAGATATTCCTCATCTCTTTCAAGAAGACAGGGTGCCTGTACATTCAGGAGAGCACCAAGTATGATGTGGCTACCTCTGTCAAGGACTGAGAGCACAGAAAAATGCAGGAAGAAAGCAGATGTCAGTAAATACAGAAATAATTGTCCAGCAGGTATATAACAGCACAGCGTATAGGGCCTCGAAATGCCGTGGAGCTGATCGCCTCCTCACACCAGCTCAAATTCAGAGCAGCTTCACAGAAGCTGATGGGGTTGTGCTGGCATAAAATCAACAAGGAAAGCACAGGACACCTTCTATCACATCTCCATGGCCAGAGTCACTCACCCAAGGCTGTCCCAGCCACATCCCTCCCATGGCTCCCAGTGTACCTGAATTGTCCCGAGCTTGGCCAATGCTAAGTCTTTGGTTTGCCATTTTTATGTCCATTATTCAGGGGAAAAGAAAAACAAAACCAAACAAACCCAGAATGACTCAATGCCCTTGTTCAACTTGTGGTTTAGGTACGAGGGGTGGGAAGGAGCCCCGGCACCAAGACAGTCAGCCCGCGAGCAGCCGCGGTAGCTCGGTGTGACTGCACAACGCGCTACGAAAGCGAAACGTTCCTTTTATCTGAATGGCAAAACAGGGTGAGTCGGGGCCACGGGTCTGGCTGGGGGTGATGCTGGACATGAGATTGCTCAAGCTGGGTTGATTCAGGGGTGGTTTCTCTTCCCACGTCCCTGCATGCTCATTCTCTGGTGGGAAGCTATGGTATCCAGCAACACATCCACAGCCAGATACAGCTGGTAAACCCTTTCAGCACCGCACTTGGGATGTGCACATAAAACTAAGGAAAAATTTCATGTCCCCAAGACTAGATATTCCTGATTTATCCATCCCTAAGCACCAAGAGGCTTTTAGCCCCCTGGGGGAAAGCACTTCTCCTGCTGCAGGGCAGTCACAAAATAGCCAGCGAGGAGCTCGACATCCAGAGCTTGTCCAGCTCGCACCTATTATCTCACCACCCCGTGTATCCCAGAGCATCCTCCTCCAGTCCTTTCCTTTCTCCCTGCACTTGGTCTGTGGCTGCTGCTCTCTGTCACACCACTTATCCCCGCTGAGGCCAGTCAGCAGGGAATTTCCTCCTACCAGAGCAGCACTCGCATGGCTCCCGGCCAGGGACACCAGCTCCAGGTCGGTGCTGCCAGCAGCCTGTGCCAAGGGAGCAAGGGCTTTCCTGGGCGCAGGGGGCTGGGAGCCGCTGCGGCTGCACAAAGAGAGGAGGATGCTCCTGGAGAGGCAAAAAAGGCCGAGTTAAAAACCAAACTAACTTGTCTCAGGTTAAAGAGAAACTAATTTATCGTGGGTGTGGCTGGTTTGGTTTGGGTTTTTTTGTTTTTTGTTTTTTTTTGGTTTTTTTTCTTCTCTCTCTGCTGAATTCATTTCTTGGAGGAAGGAGGCTCAGAGATGCAACAACAGAACACACGTTGAGTCAAACTGAGATATTTCTTTCGACCTACACAGGAAAATGGCCTATATGGGTTGAGGGATATTTATCCTTCTGTGCAAGCTTCCACTTATTTATGTCACAGTGCTTTTAGGTTGATTTAAAGAGGAAACAAACAAAAAACCAAACAAACCCAAACCAAAAAGCTGCTTCAAAAAAAAAAGAGCCAGAACATTTTGTTTCGAACCCCCCCTTCCTCTTTCACACCCACAAATTTGGGCAGCTTGTTTGCCACCCGATTGAATTGCTAAATAGTTTCTGCCCTGCGTGGGTCTCCATTAATTTTCTTTAAAACTAATAAAAACAAGAGAGAAAACGTGTAACCTGGAGGTGGCTGGCAGCCTTTCCAAGCCTTCTCCAGGATAGCCCCTTTCCCCCAAACTCTCCAAACTCAGCTTGGGGATGGTGACAAATCACCCCCCTGTCACCCCACAGGGACAGTGCTATTTAAGTCCTGGTCCCATCATATTTATACTCTGCAGGTCCCCCGGGGTTGTGTGGTGAGACTTCACCAGTGCCAGGACCCGTTTGGGGCTTGGCGATGGGCGGCCGCCGGGCTGGCGAGGAGGCAGGGCCTGGCCAGGGTGTAGTCTTCGAGGTGGAGGAAGTGAGGAGCCGGCGTATAACCTGAACTTGGTCACCCTGGACCCAAACCCTGCAGAGGAAAGCCTGCACGCATGACGTCTTCCTGTTAGGAAATATTAATCATAGCCATGTCCAAACATGGTAAATGAAACCTCAGGAAAACCGCTCCTTTGGTGATTGAGCGCTGTACGTCGGCATATTCAGGAAGGCCCTCGTGCCTCAAAGACAGGACCCACCCGTCATCAGGGCACCATCTAGAATTACATATTGCCTCCACAGCATTTGCATATTTGAAGCAAAATCTTGAGTCACCCCTCCTGTGCATCTATACAGCTGGGAGCTGTCACCAGGGTTTCATGGGCTGGGGAGGCGAGCCAGGTACTGGGGTGAAGCCCCTGGAGATAAGAACTGTGGGGTAACCATGGGGTTACATCAACGGGCTTCCCTGTCCATGAGAACCACTGACACACACTGGGGTAAGACCAGAAGCAAAAATCCTGGTGGCATCACTTCACATGGTGGTAAACCAAATTGGCTGTGGCTTTGGTGCTAGAGAGGACCTTTTTCAGCATCAGATTATTTTTTTTCCCCAACATTTTAGCCCCAGAGTCTGAAAGCTTTCACTGGTGAAAGGACTAAGGGTGAGACTTTCACAGTGGTTGACTCTAAACCAGCCATACTACACTGAAGCTCTCACCTCATCTTCTCCACTCTTTGTGGTCAGACCAGGCACCTTCCAAATGAGACAGACACCTGTGTTACCAAATTAATAATAATAATTAATAATAATTATTAATAATAATAATAATACAAATGAAAGGCATCCCAAGAGGTTTACAAGTAAAATAATATTCCTAGAAAGAGGTGCCAGCACCCTGGCTCACAACACTGTCAGAAGTGTCTTGGAGCTAAGGGACCCACAAGGGAGCATGGGGGTACATGTGCTTGGGGGAATTCCCCCACGCCCCAACCCAGTCTTACCCAGGTTCTTGGCCAAGGCAAATCCAACCCCACTCCATCTATTTTTGAGTCACAGCTATGGCAAGCAAAAGATCAAAGTGGGATCTTAGCACAAGATGGGAGTGAGCAGCTCTTTAGAGGCCTGATGCAGAGGTGGAGTTGAGGAGACTCTGGTAGAGCCTTTTACAGGTTCCTCCATGGAGCTGGATGAGACAAGTCCTCCTACCTCTGTGGACCTGGTCCTGCTCAGGGTCTCCTACAGCTTGGCTTTACCCACAGCCTGTGGGCACAGCTGGGATACATGCACCCCATGAGCAGGCAGCTTCATAGCCTGCGGACTCTGACCATGCCCCTGGACATTGGTCCAGCTTCAGGTTTGGGTCAAAAAATCCAGCCAAGTGCCAAAACTGGAAAACTTCAGGTCAGTCTGCACCTCACCTACTGCTGCAAGGGGTTCAATGCCACAAGTGCAGCTCTCTGAAAGTTCCTGGTGGTCAATGGGAAGCATGTGGAGGACCTCAGCTGAACGCTGCAGTGACCAGAGCTGGGGAGGAACCTGCAGGTTCCCAGACATCCCCATCACAGCCATGCTGAGAAACAAACTCCCCAAAACATCTCTTGCCTGTGAAGCCTTAAATCTCTCTGCATTAAAGCTAAGCCTTGTTTACTTCTTAAGAGTCCTCAGCCCCTGTGGGATACAAAGCCCCCTGTGGGACACACCTCCATTTTGGGGTCCAAGCTGTGCCTACGGGTCCCAAACCCCTCATGGGCTCCAAAGCCCTTGAAGCACCCAAACTCCCCACCTGCATGGGGTTCCCCAAACCCCTGTGATACTCAAATCTGTTTTGGGGTCCAAGCTGTGCCTGTGGGGTCCTCAACCCCTTGTGGGCTCTAAACCCCTGAAGGCACCCCAACCACTTACAGGGTTAATGCCCACTTGGGGGTCCCCAACTCCCCATGGCTCCCAACCCCTCTGTGGAACCCACATCCAGTTTAGGAGTGGAAGTCTTAATTGTGGGGTCTTCAGTCCCTTGTGGAACCCACATGCATTTTGGAGCCCATCTTCTCTTGTGGGTCTCCAATCCCATGTGACTCCCAAACACCCCAAGAGACTCACATCCATTTTGGGGTCCAAGCCCTGCCTGTCAGGTCCCCCAACACCCTCTTGGACAGAAAGCTCTCTGTGGGACCCATATCTATTTGGGGGTCCAGCCTCTTCTGTTTCCCTAATCCTCCATGCCTCCTAACACACACACACCACCCAACATCCCCCCACGGGGCCCTCATCCATTTTGGGGTTTAAGTTGTACTTTTGGGGTCCCCAACCCTTTGGGACACAAACCCTTCTGTNTCCATTTTGAGGGCCAAGCCGTGCTTTTGGGTCCCCAAACCCCCCACAGGACCCCCACCCATCTGTGTCTCCACCCCACGTCCCATGTCCCGTGCCCCCCACCGCGTGTGTGTAAGGGTGTGTGGGCGAGTGTGTATGTGTGTGTGTGTCAACCCCTTCCAGTTCCCCCGTATCCCCCCCTCTCCTCCCACCCCACCGCGTTGGGAAGGAGNACACACACACACCACCCAACATCCCCCCACGGGGCCCTCATCCATTTTGGGGTTTAAGTTGTACTTTTGGGGTCCCCAACCCTTTGGGACACAAACCCTTCTGTGAGACCCACATCCATTTTGGGGTCCACAGTCTCTTGTGTGTCTCCAGTCCCCTGTGACTCCCAAACCCTACTCCCACCCCGTGGGACCCACATCCATTTTGGGGTCCAAACTGTGCCTGTGAGTCCCCAAGCCTCCCATGGGACCCACATGTATTTTGGGGTCTAAACTGTGTCTCTGGGTCCCCAGTCCCCTGTGGCTCTCAAATCCATGTTGGGGCCCAAGCTGTGCCTGTGGGTCCCCAACATCCCCCATGGGACCCACATCTATTCTGGGGTCTAAACTGTGCCTCTGGGTCCCCAACCCCCTGTGGCTCTCAAATCCATTTTGGGGGCCAAGCTGTGCCTGTGGGTCCCCAACATCCCCCACAGTCGGGTTCCACAGTCTCTTGCGTGTGTCCAGTCCCCTGTGGATCCCAAACCCTACTCCCACCTCGTGGGACCCACATCCATTTTGGGGTCCAAACTGTGCCTCTGGGTCCTCAGTCCCCTGTGGCTCCCAGATCCATTTTGGGGCCCAAGCCGTGC